>JANVFT010000103.1:0-162784 GCA_028011325.1 Lentinula lateritia | reverse complement strand
GCAACCCGGGTCACATACAGTGCAGAGTTTCGCGGTCGGAAAGGCTCTCGATGTACTCAACTCTACCAACATTTTTGCCTCGGGCGCAACTCCGTATGGGATACAAAAAGGTAGCTGGACCTGCTTAGATTACAGCCTTGGAATTGACCAACAATACACACACACAAATACAAGGTACATTACCCACCTACACACCATCACAGGTTACACATGCCTCGCTGCAGCCCTAAGTTGCTTCAATTTCTCTGCTAACCCTTTCATTTTCTTCACTGTGTCGTTCTGGGAATTCAAGACCGTTGGATGGCCTTTCACCGTACTTGGAAGCGCTGTGAGGTAATCCAAAACCGCAATAATATAATCCGCATCATTGTCAACGGATTTTATTTCCCATGGACGACTACCGCGAGAGGAAAGGCAAAGTTGGTTGACATCCCTTAACACCTTGAAAACGCTCTTGGGATCCTTGTTTCCAAAGAACGCTATTACATCGTTCTTTTTGAGCATGGCATTCTTTTGATCCCCCGACCGAGTCATATATGCAAAGAATTTTTCATCTTTGTCATTGTTGTCTGTAGGGTCCAGGAACATTGGTAAGATTGGCTTGAGCTGTCCATTGGGATCGGGCCGCAAGAACCTGAACATTTCTTTGCCAATGAGCAGACCTACTTGATGATTGTTATCCAGCGGGAGGTTGGCAGGGGACACTAGACTATGAGTGTCTCCTACGAATCGCATGATACGAACCACCAACTCATGCTCTGGGGTTGGTAAGGAATTAGAAAGTCAGGACTTGGAGGAGTGCAATCTCGATCCAGTTATGTCTTACCTACGTCAACGTTGATCAAGTTTGAGATGGTTGGTTGCATGGGTCGCGTGAGTGGACTTGGTGCAGCGAAACTGGCAACCAGGAAGAGGACAGCGATCAGTGATATCTGCATAGAGCATCGTCGAGGGAGGGAAGATATAAAGAGCATGGTCCTTTCTTGACAGTAACGAGTTAATGGTAGACCGGTACTGGTCGTATGGAAGCAAGGATCAGTTAAAATTAGTGTTAGTGAAGTAACTGAAGACATACAACTTTGGGTGTAGTGAAAATTACTTCGACAAGCGAATTTATCTACGTCAATGATGACTTTGAGGTCTGAGGATAAGGTTAACTAAGTCCAAATAATGCAAACAAGTCCATCAGCTTACTCAAATCACATACTATTTCAGACTTACCGAACCAGCGTTGACAAGGAAGAAGATTGGGGAGATAACGAAGAATGTGCCCTCTAAGCTCTATATAATCCCGATATAATCAGTGGCCACTGATTCAAGATTCAAGTCAAATTTTTTGCTTACGCACTAGACCTGACACAGGACCCCCCGGATAATTAGAGTAAAGCAAAATTGCCGAATTTCAGCGTTCGCCTAAAGGATCTTTGGCGAGGCTTCACCCACCTGAAGATATAACTCCCAAAGCTGGAAAAAATGTCCGAACACCTGTGATCAACCCTCGCCGTCAGAGGCCTTGAAATGTCCGAAAATGGAACAGAATTTTGCAAACACCGGGTTGTATCCCAAGATACACTCTCAAGAACTGGGTGATTTACAACACCTTGTTACTTGTGTCTATGTGCATAGTGTACCACTTCATCAGCCAATCAATATCTCCCAGCGAAGGAAGGGAAAGGAAACCGACGCAAGATAGAATAGATCATAGATATGTAGATGGATTGCAGGTATATCGCTGTCTACATATATTGAGTTGGACTATATTGAGACAAGAGTCACTCGTCTGTTCCCGGAATGATGGTTGGTAGCACCACCACTCGAGATTGCAGACCGTCGGCGTTGATGTTTCATCCTACAATGTGCACAGGTTACCCGTAGGAGATGGATAGATAATCAGCGTACCCCGTCATGGACACACACCGCTGCCAGTGTAGACTGTTCCACGCTCCCACACGCAGTTGACCCCAGAGACCACGCTCACGCCCACAACGACAACGATACTTGGTGCGACTGCCAGTCTCAACCTTGCCCCAACGCCCTTCCCAACTCAATTCAAGAACCACTTACTGTGAGCAACATAACCTTCCTGCCAATTCTCCAACCCCGATTGCCTACTCCTATCATGTCGACCCCTGTCCCGCCTGCCACACCTGCCCCACCCGCCTCTGCAGAAGATCTCATGACTCAGCTCATTAAACAAGTAGCCAATCTTGCTACAGCCATGGAGGAACGATCATCCTCCAAGTCCAGCATGAACAAACCCGAGGTATTCAAGGGTAAAGACAGTAATGAAGCTCGACATTTTAGAGCTCAGTTCCAGAACTGGGCATCAGAACAACCCGATCTTACCAACAGTCAGGCAAAGCTTATCAAGTCGGCTTTAGGCTTCTTCACAGAAAGTGCTGGAGACTGGGCGACTCCCCATTTGCTGCATTTCGATGCGGAGAATCCCCCTTTCGAAGGCGATTGGGAGAAGTTTCTCACAGAATTCAGACAGCGATTTGAATCAATAGACCCAGGTATGGAAGCCCGTAACGCGATCCAGTCCCTGAAGCAAGGTAAAGGGCAGACAGTAGCGGAATTTGCTCAGAAATTCCAGGACATCGGAAGTCGGACTGAGATGTCAGATCTTGACTTACGGGAACGATTCTACTCTGCCCTACTTCCGGAGATACGACAGAATCTGATCACGGTAAACATTGGTCAAGGAGTTGCTTGGACCCTAAAGGAGGCCATCACACGGGCCGTATCAGTTGACGTCTACCTGCACGACCCCACTCTGACTGGTCGAAGCACCGGACCTACCCGCTCCTATGTGGCCCCTGCTGATCCCCATGCCATGGATATCGATGCCACCCACACTAGCAATGGGAATACAAGGGAGGCTTTCCTGGCCCGCATGCGTGGACGATGCTTTGGCTGTGGTGCCCAAGGTCACGTCAAACAGAACTGTCCACATCGAGAAACCACCTGCCGTTACTGTGGACGTCGAGGACACCTGGAAGCAGTCTGCCAGGACAAGTTCATGGGACTTGGACGAGACCGAGGCCGACGCCAACAGATATCAGCCACCGGATCTGTGCCATTCTCCCTGTTCCCAAACGAATCAGTCCAGATTGCCGCCTCAACCCCAACACCCGTGCTGGCTACTGTACCTGCTACTCCGAGCCCCCCTAACCAGGACTTCTCCAACCAGATTGGTCAAATAAGGGAATTACTTGATCGTGCTAATGCTATGTCCTCCTCGACCTCTGGTTTTCAACAGGGTTTTTAAAGAGGGTACCCGTCTCGGCTGCACCGAGAGTACCCCGTAATCAGTTTACTATGTTCGCTACCTCTTTGTATGACTCGCTCCCATCATGTACAATATCGTCGATCCGGGAATTAAATTCCAACTCCCCACATTTTCGAATTCATGCAAGACTAAGAGGAAGGAACCATAGTATAACAACTGCAGCCATGGTAGACTGTGGAGCTACCACCCTGTTTCTAAACCAAGACTTTGCCACCCGGAACCGCGTAAGATGTGCGCCACTCCAGAAGCCAATTGGCGTGTTCAATATTGATGGCACCCCTAACCGAGCTGGAAGAATCACCCACTTTGCATGCCTAGCACTCACAGTAGATAATCAGGAACGGTGGATGGACTTCTTGATCACCAACCTAGGTGGAGAAGACCTTATTCTTGGACTTCCCTGGTTACGGAAGGTAAACCCGGAGATTGATTGGGAGAAAGGACGACTTTCAGTAAAACCCCCTCGAGTAACTATAGAAGAAGTCCAAGACGAGGAGATCTCATACCCCCACCTAGCTGCTGCTAACACAGAGAGCCCCATCCCTGAACTCCCAAACCCAGAACCTCCTCACTTTGAGGCGCCACTAGAAGTGACCCTTGAAGAGAGTGAACCAGCAATGGTGGAAGAATCTCCAATACACCGAATCCAAGCCAATCACAAAACCCGTCGGGCATGGGTTAAAGCAGGAATCCTAGAGGAACAGACTGAGGAAGTCTGGTGCGCAGCGGGATTCACTTATTCCCAGCAGCTAGCAGAGGAAGCCAACCGAGACAAACCTGTTAAAACCTTTGCAGAAATGGTCCCTGAGCAATACCATGAATTCAAGAAGGTCTTCTCAGAATCTGCCTCCGAATGACTACCGGCCCATCAACCCTGGGACCATACAATCAATCTCCTGCCTGGAGCACCGGCAACCATGCGCACCAAGATCTACCCCATGTCCCTAAACGAGCAGGAGGAACTGGATTGCTTCCTGGAAGAAAATCTGCGGAAAGGTTACATTGTCCCCTCTAAATCACCCATCTCGTCCCCAGTCTTCTTTGTTAAGAAGAAGGATGGAAAACTCCGTTTCGTACAGGATTACCGGAAACTGAATGAGTACACTGTGAAGGACCGCTATCCCCTCCCCTTGGTTGCTGACATTATTAGTCAACTTCAAGGGGCCCGATATTTCACCAAGTTTGACGTCCGCTGGGGTTATAACAATGTTCGAATTAAGGAAGGCCATGAATGGAAAGGGGCTTTTGCAACCACACGAGGGCTGTTCGAGCCTAAGGTTATGTTCTTTGGTCTCACCAACTCCCCTGCAATGTTCCAAGCACTCATGAATGCCATATTTGCAGACCTTATAGCAGCTGGAAAGGTAGCAGTTTACCTGGACGATATCCTCATCTTTAACAGTGACCTTCAGGAGCACCAACAAGTGGTACGGGAAGTACTAACCCGGCTGGAGAAGCATGACCTGTACCTACGACCGGAGAAGTGCGAATTTGAACAACAGCAGATTGAATACCTAGGCCTTATTATATCGGAAGGGGAGGTGCAAATGGACCCGGTAAAGGTAGCTGCAGTTCGTGACTGGCCAGCCCTCACTAACCTTTGAGAGCTACGAGGGTTCCTTGGATTTGCTAACTTCTATCGGCGCTTCATCCGGAATTTTGCGAGGATAGCCAGGCCCCTGAATGACCTCACTCGGAAAGACATATCCTTTACCTGGATGGACACCCAGCAGAAAGCATTTGACACCCTCAGAGAAGCCTTCATTTCCGCACCCATCTTAGCCCTGTGGACTCCGGACAGACCGACCCGAATTGAGGTAGATGCACCAGGCTTTGCTACCGGCGGTGCCCTCATGCAGCAGCAAGAGGATGGCCAATGGCATCCTGTTGCTTTTAGATCAGCCTCAATGCAACCAGCGGAACGGAACTACGAGATCTACGACCGGGAAATGCTAGCCATCATAGAAGCGTTGAAGGACTGGAGGAACTTCCTGGAGGGACTACCCCAGCCATTTGACATCATCACTGACCATTCCAACCTCGAGTTTTGGCGCACAGCTCAAGACCTCACCCGTCGACAAGCCCGTTGGGCTCTATACCTTTCACGATTTGACTTCCACATGATCCATCGCCCTGGCAGAACAAACACTCAGGCTGATGCTCTCTCTCGTATGGCAGCCCACCAGGTACTAGACAATGAGGATAATCGACAGCAGACGGTCCTTAAGCCCAGCCATTTCACCAAAATTGCAGCCACTATCCTATGGAACCCCTTAGAGGATTGCATCTGGAAAGCCTCACAGCGGGAAGCACAGGTACTGGAAGGTCTCAAAACAGTCAAAGAGCATGGACTACAGCGCTTGGGTAACGGGATCGCCGAATGGGAGGAGGACAACGGTCTAGTCTATTACCGAGGACGAGTATATGTACCCGCAGACGATGACCTATGCACGGAAGTACTGCGTCAATGCCATGACCATCCCACGGCTGGACACCCCGGACTTCATGGAACACTCGATCTAGTTAGCACCCACTTCTGGTGGCCAGCACTACGCTCCTTTGTGGAGAAATACGTAGAGGGATGCGAGACATGTGCACGCAAAAAGATCCAATGACACCCACGAGCTGTAACGCAGCCATTAGACGTACCTTCGGGTCTATGGGAAGAGGTAGGAGTGGACCTGATAACGCAATTGCCTAATTCCCAAGGATACGACGCAGTCCTAGTTTGCACGGATCTCTATGGGAAACAAATTCATGCCCTCCCATGTACTAGCTCCATCACTGCGGAAGGCGTTGCTGACATCTACTACAGGGAAATCTTCCGTCTCCATGGGCTCCCTCTCCACTCCAAGTCTGACCGCGGGCCTCAGTTTGCAGCTAAACTCATGCGATCCCTACTTGCTAGACTAGGAATAAAATCAGACCTCACATCTGGGTATCGTCCTCAGTCTAATGGACAAACCGAATGCGCCAACCAAGAAGTAGAAAAATACATTCGACTCTACGTAGGTTGTCGGCAGGATGACTGGGCAGAACACCTCCCCATGGCAGAGTTTGTAATCAATCCGCGAACCCACTCTGCACTAGGCATGTCCCCATTCGAGCTAACCTACGGATACCTCCCCTTGTTCAACATCCCAGTGGGACAACGCAGCGGAATCCCAGCTGTAGATGACCGCATACGGATACTCCAAGAAGCCCGACAGGACGCAGGGGCCGCCTTGCACTTAGGAAAAAGGCAACAGAAAGAGGGCTACGAGCGAGGAAAACAGAAAGCTCACCAGTTCAAAGTCGGAAATTTTGTCTGGCTCAGCGCAGAGGACATCAACCTCCAACTATCCAGTGAGAAGCTAGGAGATCGGCAGCTTGGACCTTACCGGATCTTGGAGAAGATCGGACCCCTGGACTATTGCCTTGACCTCCCTATCTCCCTTGACCGCATTCACCCTGTGTTCCATGTTGACAAACTGTACCCCTGGAAAGGTAACGCTATCAATGGCGAAATACCAACACCACCGGAGCCGGTCTACCTAGAGGATGAAGATGAACCGGAATACAAAGTAGAGGAAATTCTGGATAGTCGGATCCGGTGGAAGAGGTTGGAATACCTGGTTAAGTGGAAAGGTTACGACGCGGGGCATAACTCCTGGGAGCCAGCGCCTAACCTCAGCCATGCTCCGAAGGTTGTTCGGGCCTTCCACAAGAAGCACCCCACAGCAGCAAAAGCCTGACCATTGAGGGCAATGGTCGTAAGAAGGGGGGTAATGTCATGAAGTACGTAGCCCCTATCATTTTCCTTTTCTCACCGTCTCGACGCCCTTACTTGTATGATTACATCACTGTCAAATCCCATCGATTACTGATCCACCTGACCCCCACCATCGATTACCGATCCACCTACTACCCTTCTCCTTCTACTGGCTTCCGCCACCTTCCTTGTTCCTAAACTGTATAGTATTACATCGTCATTTCTCGCAGATCGGATTATGTATATAAAGCCAACCCCTCACAGCCTGGTCCCTTATCTTGACCTCTCTGTCATTATCTTGGGACCAGGTATGTGCTTACTTATTGTTATCTATGACTACGATACTCAATATATCTCTGTCATTATCTTGGGACCAGTCCGCTTAGTTGCTCCGCATTCACCGCTCTGCTCAGTCGCTCCGCTTCCTTGCTCTGCTTAGTCACTCCGCCGCTACCGCTTTGTGACAGGTAGGTATTTCGATGTTCATTTAATTTAATTGTTTTTGGAGAATGACTTGAATGGTGTTCAGCTGTCACTGCTGTTCAACACTTACTTCGATTGTTTGTCACCTCGTCTGTGTGAAATTCATGCCCAACCACTAACACAAAATCCAACTGAGCCAAAAGGCTACTATGACAGGATAATTGTCATAGGTGGTTGGGACTATATATACCACATGTATTAAGACCTCTCCGCATAATCTTAACAGTGCCCCCCCTTTAGGCACTGAACCCTTGAAGTGCAATTGAAATTGGCCATGGAAGACCCGAAAGATTGGACATGGAAGTCCCAGAATTGGTGAGAAGAAATCACCCAAATGGAGATGAAACTCCGAAATTGCCGCTTCAACAGGTCACATGCTTAATGTACAGCACAGCCCCAAGGGTTTCCCAGGCCCTTTAAGCCACCTGATCAAAGAGCTGCCTAAGAGGTAAACTGAGAGCAGCCCGGTTTGAACTGGTGACCTTTTGGATCCTGTCATACTGTGAAATTCATGCCCAACCACTAACTGTAAGACCTGGGTCAGAATAGGTCTTAGGGTGGGTTTGGTATAAAGAGTTTATGTTGTAGCGTGCTAGGAGCAGGCTGGAGCTCGAAGGGAGCTACGGGAACCGCGACCGAGGACAGGAATGACCTAGTAGTTGATAAGACAGAGAGGTGTGACCCTGGAGGAGGTCCCTGTAAGGTCCTGAGAGGTCCCTAAGGCGTAGGTAGGGAAGATGGATGTACGGAACCTAGTAGTATTGCGTGGTAGGAGTTGTACTCGCTAGAACGTCAATATAGGACCGAATAGGTCGTATTGGAATTGGGTATGGAGTGTCTAAGCTCCTGAGAAGATATACGCCCGGGAGGGTAGGTTCCTGGGGACTGGGATCGAGGGTGGACGTCCTGGAGTGTGGGAGGTTGTAACGGCGAAGCGGTACGTAGTTCGACGTAGGAAGCGGCTTCGACATTACCTAGATCGAGATCCCGTAGCTTAGGGAGCAATGGGGGAGCTCGAGGAGGTGTTGGGGAGGTTAGCTCTCCAAGGCGTTAGGCGTTGGGGAGCTTTAGTATTGTTCGAGGGAGCTTGGAGACTCACTCAGATTGCTTAGACGTGAAGTAAAAGCATATATTGGATCGTGTAGACGATCGTCGAAACAGTGGACAAGAATAGAGAGAAACAGAGATAAGAAAACAGAGAGTAAAGAGAAATCCGTATGGTTAGCAGGTACAAAGGGACAGGGACTGGACCTATGCAAAAGGGTGTGTGTTCAAAATATACCAAGCTGGGCTTCGGGATGTTTGCAAGACTACTTAAATAGGTACGGGAAGTGAACAAGGGAACATCGGGGAATCTGGAGAACATGAGGTGAATGATCGAGATCAGGGACTAATGGGGGTTGTTGCGGCAGGGGAGTTCTATGGATGGGGTTAAAGGGAAGTATTGCCGAGACTGGGCTGAGGCGGGGGAGCTTATGGGGGGGTAGCCGGGAGGTCCCGCGAGGAATGAGGTGGTCCCGTGAGATTGTAGTAGGGTAGGAGATAGATTGTAGGGGTAGGATAGGCAGGTCAAGGCATGACACATAGAAGTCAGGAAGAGAATAGAGGTTACTGACTTGCTCTATTGTGAGCGTTCTGAGGTCAGGATCACAATTAACCTTAAACGCTGAGATTTCTCAGAAATATTATCTGTAAATATACGTGTCAGCAACTGGTTCTAGTAACAGATGTCACCAGGCGTCACACTCAGGAAAACCTCAGATAGCGGAACGATAAAGGAGGCAAGCAAAGTTCTGGGCTGTCAAGTCCATGCCGCGGGCCTCCATTCCGCCGCTCGGGATTCCGAAGATCCACTCCTTATTGTAATCTCTTCCTATTGTTCTTTCTCGCTACACATACCCTCTCGTTCTAGTCTCTCATTATTGTCTTTTACTCTTTCGTTCTAGTCTCTCCTTATTGTCTTTTACTCTACCCTGCAGGTACTACTCGTATAGCTCCTAGTAGTTAGTCTGGCGCTCCGCACCGATGCGCCGTTCCGTAGATATAAATACTGCCTGTACGCTACCGTAGTTCCTCAGTTTAATTATTGACTTAGATCGACTTAGATTCCCTCCTTAACTCTTGACTCCTCTAAGTCTTCAGGCTCTCTGCTTTGAAGTACGTCCTACTCTACCTTAGGACTTATACGTTCTTTGGTTCGCTCCTCGTCATCGGCGATACCGCCGCTCCGACTTGGCTGCTACTCAGCTCCTCCCTTCTACACTCTTGACCTCCGGGGACTAACGGCGTAACGGCGGTGTTGTTAATAACTTCACCACTGTCCCATTCGTCTTCCGCACTTAGACACTCTGTGACCTCTGGCACGGTTACACGGGTTGCATGATCCTAACATGGGCTAAACCAGGTAGAATAGACGAGATCAAAGCTAGGGAAATACAGCAAGTAACTACAGCTTATATACGAGTAAACAACCCTCTGCCCTAGTAACACCCAATACCCTGGGCTAGTGGTAAACATGAGTAATACATAAGTAAAGCAATGTGCAAGTAATGAAAGCTCGATCATCATGCTGTATGTGTGTTGTGAGACTGCTGTATTTAATATAAGTAAATGAAAAGCGCATGTTGTATCAGTAAGCATAAATAATAGGTCAGGTGACAAGATAAGGCAGAATATAAGATAAGGGATATAGAAGATAAGACAAGATATAAAAGATAAGACAAGATAAGGAAAAAGATAAAATGAAAAGAAGTAATCGTAACAATACGAAGAGGTTGAAGAGCTGAGAGTCAGTTTGATGTGTAGAGTCGCCCTGACTTTACTTGTGTCAGATTCCTGTATATAGAAATTGATCTTTGATTGAAATCACGCGTGACAACGGGGAAAAGCGCTTGTTTCACAGTAATGAGCGCCGACTTATCATTTTGTAATCTTTTGCTTTTCTGCACTCATTTCGCAATGCCTTCCCCATTATCTGAAGTCTCTGAAGCTACCAGAGCAAAATGGGTAATCACACTCATTGTTTCTCTGATACAATACATTACCCTTGGTGTAGCAATGTATCTCACACCATTTTACAGCAAGGAAGACATGTATACCTCCTCTCTCACTGGAAAAAAATGGCTTGAAGAACTTCTTGTAGGCCATCCAGGGCGTGCTTATATTGCACTTGGGATGCGTAGGCATGTGTTTCTTGCCTTGGTACTTCAGATTAGGTGTATGGGATATATGGAGCCTGAGAAGTCTATAATCACACTTGAAGAATCACTGGCCATTTTTCTCTACACCTGTGTCACTGGGCTTGCTATAGATCATGTAGCTGAGCGGTTCCAGCACTCGAAATCCACAATATCTGAGTAATCATCTGTCTGCTACATATCCGATTGAGTGTCTAATATCCTCTGCAGACATTTTCGCAAAATATTGGATATTTTGTCCGGACCCAAATTCTACAACAAATACGTGCGCATTCCTGGTCCTCATGATCCTATACCAGATGCAATATTCAATAATCCAAAATATCATCCATTCTTCAAGGATGTGCTTGGTGCAATCGATGGTACGCATATTAATTGCACACCGACTGCTGAGAATATACATTCAGCCCGTAATCGGAAGGGCGGCGTTACCCAAAACTGTCTAGCTGCTGTTTCATTTGACATGCGGTTCCTTTTGTTCATCGGCGGGTGGGATGGCTGTGCTGCCGATGCAACAATGTATGGAAAAGCCCGTCTAAAGGACTTTCCTATCCCTCCTGGTAAATCATACTTGGCTGATGCAGGCTTTGGTATATGTGATGCACTTCTGGTACCATATCGGAGTGTGCGGTATCATCTAGCAGAATGGGGCCGTGCTAATCAGCGGTGAGTGCATTTAAGTAGAACTGTCTACCATTGTTAGATTCACTCTGAATTTACCAGCCCAAAAAATGCGCAGGAGCTTTACAATCTGCGCCATGCTTCTGCCCGAAATGTTGTTGAACGTATTTTTGGTGTGGTCAAGAAGCGCTGGGCAATTTTGACAACATCACCCCACTATGCGATGGATATACAGGCCCGCATCCCCTCAGCTCTGATTGCTATTCACAACTTCATTTTGGAGCATGATCAGGCAGATCTTGATCGTTGGATTCTCGATGAACAGGCGGAGGATCCACTTCCAGGCCAACGTCGTCAGCAGGAAATTGATTTTGGATCCCTAGCTACATCGGAGAAAATATCGCGGGCAGAAAAACGGCGTGCAGAAAATGCTCGGGATAGATTGGCAAATGAGATGTGGGAAAATTACCTATCTGTTCTGGAGGAATACCATAAGCAGGGTGGAGTTGATGCAATGAATGTAGATGAAGATGAAATGGAAATAGCTCCATTAGATTAGACATTAAAATAGATATATGATATTCAAATGAGTGTATGGATGAGACTATTTAACATAAAAGCTTTGCAGCAATTTTTGCACGATCGACAGGATCCTCTTCTGCACCATATGCATCAGCAGCTGCATTGTCCCTCGCAAATAGGATTTTCAAGTCAGTAGCTTGATCATCTGAGATATAAAAACCCTGGACATCCTCCTTGATCCGCTGCCGGGCAATAGCTAGCTTCTTCGATGGGGAAAGTGCAGTCGATTTAGAGGTTGTGCCAAAAATGTCACGTAGCGTGTCACTGATACCATGTACAGACTGCCCCAGTGAATGAATCGCTTCAGGGCCTGTCAAACGCACACGTTTGCTACTCCAGGGTGTCGGAGTATCGACTATATCAGAGGAAGCACGTTTCGGCGCAGGGGTTTTCTGTAGTTGTGATGAAGTGACAGAGGTCTGCGACAAAGTGGAGGAGACCTGCACGGAAATCTGGGACAAAGTATCCTGTGATTCATCAAAAGCCTGGGATGAAGTGATCTGTGACTCGGAAATGGCAGAATCCTGGGAGGGAGAACGATTTTCGACATCCTGTAAGGGAGTAGTGGAACGCGAACGGGGGTCCAACTCTGGCTCGGATAGTGAATCACCAGTTTCCTGTGTTGTATCCTGGGATGCAGCATTGAAGACATGGACTCCTCTAGCCTGAGTCGGAATGATCTCATGCATCAACTCCCAGAGAGGCCATCCACTTGTTTTGAAAGGTTTAAACTGCTTGTGAACAGATACGAAGTTCCTCCAAGCATCCTCAGTAGCAGAAACAACATTGAAGCCACCTTCATGAGTGTAAGTCCATCCTGAAGCTCCAGTATATGTTTTTTGAAGGACTGCAAGGATATCTGTGTGAAGCTTTCGAAGCTATACGATGATCAACCTAATTAGCTGGAGAAGAGAGGAAAAACCATTGAGAACATACTGTAGAGCTGTAGTACTTCTTAATAGAAACAGCAGTCTTGGCCACTCCATGGCTTGGAGGACCACGAGCTTCAAGGTGTTTTGCCGCCTCGTTGTAGACAGTGGTATCAAAATTACCACCTTGTCCTACTCGTGATCTCTGGCTGTGTAAGAACCTAACCAGTGCCTCTACATCTCCAGGTGAGTTCTTCCAATCAACCTGATCCTTCTTCGGCTTTCCCATGTAAGAATTGTATTGAAAATGAGTGGACACGACGCGCCGGTCGCAGAATGCGATAAAGAAATGCGGATGGTCACAATCTGTCACAATTATATAACGGTTACATAACGGATCAATTTCTATATACAGGAATCTGACACAAGTAAAGTCAGGGCGACTCTACACATCAAACTGACTCTGAGGCATCCTGCTTCAACAGACGTGCCTTTAGAAAGAAGTTCTGTTTGGGACGGAATGAGCCAAACAGCTTTTGGGATAAGGATCAGGCAAGATTTTCATATGGGATCATAGGGTATAATCAGGGGTCCTGTTTATGAGCGCTTACTGCTGCTTACGGGCGAATTTTGATGTTTGGTAAGCGCTGGGAAACTTAAGAGGGCTCTGAGAAAAAATGAAACAGCCTGGTTTGCTGATGCACATATTGCTGGAAAGTTTAGCTATTGCTCAGTCAACGCATTTTCGAAATTGGAAGCAAATTCAATCATCCCTTACTATCCACCTCCGCGCTGCCCGTTGACTGCCCGCTCGTCACCGGAACAGACGGGATGTGACAATGACAGGTCCATTGCATCAGCATTATCTCTCTTGTCGTTCTCAATTGCACTTCTCCATCTCCATAGACGGGCCTCCCTCTCCTTCATTCTCAAGATCTTAGGCATCATCCACCCGATGTCCCCATTCCTTCTCGACTCTTTCCGCTTTCAAGCGCATAGTAGTCAAGATAAACGAAGTACGGACCGTGGTTCAGCAAGTTCGTTGCGCGTCCTGGCTGCGTACTGTCAACCACATAACACCGCATTCTTGCGTGTAAGTCGAGGTTACATCTTGCGCCTCTCCCGTTGTGTCCTTTCTCGTTGGGTTCAGTGGGGTTTGAAGCCCAAGCTGAAGGCCTCACCAATAACATTACATACAGCACCCAGAATTCGGGGACCAGCTCGAACCAGTGACTGAGCGAGTGTCTACTTCATCTTAATGGATTCTATCGCAATGTCTCCGAGTCACCGTCGATGGGCTACCATCGATTATCTTATTACCCTGCCACCACTATCTACTACTCAAGTAATCTACGACACGGAGCTCGACTCGGTGATGATTCCATGAATGAAGCGAATATGCGTGGCTTGGGGAGATCAAAAATCAATAACAAGTGAGACTTCTTGTCTTCGACTCGAAATTGATTATTGATTTTGAATGAATTTCAACTTCCTCAGTTCGTGTTGTTCTTGTTTTACTTCTTGGTGGCTGGGTCGTGAAGTGCTTTTGGTGTAGCGGTTCTCGATACGGAAGGGAATCGGATTCACATAATGCCGCCCATCGACGTTTCTACATTCAACGTAGCCTAGTGATCAAGCCCTCTATAGGTTGTCGTTAACATAGAAACCTTGCTAGATTTGTCGTCTCTAACACCGACAATCTCGTAGAGCGGATTGCTTTAGGCCTACCTTCAACGTTCACTTATCAACTATCAACTACATACCAACCAACGAACACTAGAGCCTTGGAGCAACAACAGGTTCATCTTTATCTTCTTTGAACAAAGACAATGTCAACTCGGTTCAAATGCGAGGCGTCAATGCATGAAGAGCGAACTGGATCCAAGGGAGCCTCGGGTGGTTACCGGCAAGCCACCAGTGATACCCAGTGATGATATACTTACATCACTTGCTGCCAGATCGGAAAACATCCCAACTTTTTCAGTGGAGACCTCATCTCGCTCCTTTTTGTTCGTTTCACCGTGATGTTATAGCAAGCTACTACAGACTGCGGCGACGGAGGCAGCTCACCGGGGCTGCAGTCCAAGCACTTTCTAATGTATCAGTAGTCTGGTGCTTAAATCAGACCCGCTATTGACGCAGTGCGTGTATGTGTGTGTGTCAGTATGGCATTCAACTCGAATATTTTTCGCTCGTATTTTTATGTCCATCCTCAATCCCAACTTTGGAGTCCGGGGACAACGTACGTACGTTACACTATTTTTTTGATGTTCAACCATAAAGATTATAGATTCTCAATGACTCAAGGCTCAAAAGTATAGATCTCAAATTCGTAGCTTGATATTCAAAATGGTCTTTCGGGGCCGCCTGTTTTTTCCGGTGTTTTTTTGTTTTCATAGATTTCTCTTGGATTTATCTGCTCGTCTTACCAGGATGTTTTTCTTTCGGTCGTGTGCGACTCGGAGGTGATGCTCCTCTGCTACCAACCCTTATTCTACCTGACCTCCTGGCACCTTCAGAATAATCTAGTTAACCTTGCGTACGTTATGCTAATTTGCGTCAGCCAAGTTCAGCGAGTAGATTGTTAGGTCATTCCCTTGTTTTCGTGTTTTTTCTCATACGTCTCATACACGGCTCATTCACGACCTACTCTATAACCTCTTTCTCTTTCCTAATATCCGCCGCCTTCAAGCCATGCGATAAATTCTCTCTCCGTCCGTACGTTTCCCTTCGATGGTTTTTCTGTTAATGACACACATCAACGCTTCTCGGTGCAGTGCACAACAATCTTCCGTCCTTCATTCAGATGGACTTTTGGTCAGCCTCACCCATTTGCTTCCTTCACCATCGCCCCCTCCCACATCCGGGTCAGTTCCCGGGTTAGTCAGTCAGTCCACAACCCGTGTCTGTCGAATCTCGATAACCTACTCCGCTAATTTTCGGGCTCGCAAAATACTAGTTCTGGATCCGAGTCAGCCCTGGAATCCTGGAATATACTAAAACGTTACAGGGGTTTTTGTTTTGTACACAAGCGTTCCATTCAAACGACTGATATGCCATGCTATGTTATAAACATTACTAGGTTTCAACTTGCTGTTCGAAATGCCGCAATACGCTGGGCACCAGCCTGAGAGAAGACTGGAACCTGAACGTGAAGGGAGAAACCTCGAACACATCCAGGCTTAGAGCATGAAACTACGCTATCTCGTCCTATCTCCTCAATCTCTCCACGGGAGCATAAAACCACATGAAACACCATGGCAGTTCGAGGTGGGCAGTTCGGTCGTCGGTTCACCGGTACGATCGCACTTGCTGTTCAACATGTAGTGATGTATCGCTCATCCTGCAGTGACACCGATCCCCTAACGCAAACAAAAGACAGGATTCTGATTCAACGGAGCATACTCCCAGAATCACAGTTAATGTGGCAACTCAAGGATACTATGCCGTATAAGCTATGTATGTATGTATGTGCCTTTTTATTGCCTATCAGCTGCATCTCCATACTTGTAACCGGCGAAATTGAGTGGACTAGGCATTATTGACATTCACACATTCTACACTACCTGCGCACTGCACCTGCATTGCCACCTGGTAACATTCTTGAAGCCTCCCAAACCTTCGTTCTTCAACGTCCAAACTAAGTTTGACATTCGGCCCACATGCATAGGGCTGCTATCTCACTACAGCCCTGTCTATGCCCTATACATCCTGGTCTCCGGAAACATAGAGTCCGGTAGTACTAAATAATGCAGGAACTCAAAAAAATCCACGGTGACCCCGATATTCAAAAGGATCCTTGAGAAGGTATTTCTTTTTGAATAATATGAAGTTAGTAGAGGGACCCGGATGCATGACTTCATGAGCAATTGGTAGGGGCGGGAAGCAAACCAGGTATTGTAAGTCTGGTCCTCTGGTCTTCAACAGGAACTGATATTGAATGCTATTGAATGTCATCACTTCAGAAAAGAGCATCCCCGATGCACCACCGTCGAGTGTCGGGTAAAATTGGTCTTGTGCCGGCCATACGTCAACATCCCCCGATTTTTGTAAGCACCCGTAAGCCATTCGTGACCTCGATTGGTAAGTTTTCTCTTGTTTTTCGCGCGATTCCTTCGTTTGCTATGTACTTATGTCTAAGCACTTGTCTACGTGAAGCGACTCGAAGCCTCTAAACACACATGTTCTGACTTTGACTCCGCTTTCAAGGGTTATATCCCGAGAAACCGAGACGCTACTTCGACTCATTAGCGGCTCATCAAGCTGGCACTCGTCACAAAGTTCGGCCAGAATTCAAGTTATTTATTGTTCTCCGACCTTGTTCTTGTATATCCCCTTGCAGCTATATTGTTCTGCAATGAAGCCCAGATTGCTACCTCATCTGCTTAAACTCACCCCTGCTCGAACTAAACAGTGAGAATCCCGGGTGAACAAATTCTATAAACTCCCGAATAAATGCAGAATTTTTCTAAGTAGACAATATCTGTTCCGATGCCGTCTCGATCCCACCACCAGCATCACACTCAAGGTTAGGAGCCCGGGTCCGGATGAAATGAGAATAACTTCCCATTCTCGAACAGCGTCGTTCTGGAGCTCCTATCTGCGCCGCATACTTCCCCACTCCACAGGAATTGGAGGGTTTAGTTAGGATTTGAATACGTATCCAAGATCACCCGAGATCCTGAGAACGAACCAGAATAATCCATCCTGGTAGAATCATCACTTCTTGGGATAAGCGCTACTGTGGCGTGTATCTGTCCATCGCGCCCTCTGATCACCCATAGCCTTGCATCATTTGATTATACTGCTTCGAGTTCCTAATGTACTACTACTTGAAATGACTCCGCCATACTCAATTAGCGTCGTTCATTGACATAGCGGCAAGATAATCAAGGATGTAGTTAGAACGTCGATACACTCCGTAGCGAAAAATGCTAATTTTCAACCCGAGATACAGACGCCAGTCTTGACTAGCTTGACTGCGCAATAAGTTGTTATAAGAATCATCAAGTAGTATCGATGAAGATCAGCCATAATCAGCGTGTATGAATCAGGGGGAGTGTGTACTTACATTACAGCCCACTGGTGATCATCAGAGTAGTTCTCCGTCGACAGAAACCGAACCTGGGAGATGGATTGAGGATATCCCGGGGACAGCTTCAATACAGCATAGTGAACGTGTCGTGCTGTAGGTAATCTGTGAGTTTTCTGTGGGTGACCATTGGCAATATGACATGTGGATATCTTGAATTGACTATGGCAGGGGAACAAAGACCTCACTCACATTGCCGATCACAGTGGGTGTTGATCAGTCGTGAGGTTTGGCAGAAAGCGACAACAGATGAAATGAAAGATAACATTCCATGATAGCAAGCGGAGCACAGCTGACCGTAAACGTTGTGGGCGTACGGTGAGAAGCGGTACACAATGGAAGTACAGACAGAGTAAGGCAAAGCAATGTCGATAGCAGCTAAGTAAGTAATACAGTTTAACATTGAGGATGGAATGCAAGGTATAACGTCCGTTCTAAATCGAGCGATGGGCCTCGATATCATAAGTAATTTGGCGTCCAGAATTTCAGAACCGGCGAAAGGCCATCGATAACGGAAACGGCAACATTCTATGCACAGAGCCAGAACAGAATCGGTTATGAACATCAGTGGGCGTATGTATGAGGGCTGTTGAAAGGGATCATAACACATGCCACATGAGGAGAGGTAAAGCCAGTTTTTCGAATTACACATGCAATCCTGTAAAGGACATCAAAGCTTCCTCGTCCAAGGGGTGGCGTCGAGGAGGAGGAATGTTCTGCAGATAAGCAAGCGGCGCAAGAATTTCCACCCGCCTCCGATCTGTGGATGACGGTGATCTCAGACGTGGGCTTGATGGTTCAATAGTGGTCATAGATGGACGGCGACTTGTATCCAAGAATGCTGGATTGTAATAAGTCGGCGCAGTGTGAAGTTGACGACGAGAAGGATATAAAGTATGTGATCCGTCTGGAAAAGAACTTATTGCAAGTGGCTCATAGACAGGGCTGGCGGAGGATTTGCCGTTCTTCGCTGAGCGTGCGCTTTTGTACTTGCCTGGCGGGACATGAAGGCTGGAAAGACCAGGTATATCGTCTATGGTATGCAGAAATTCAAGCGATTCTTGAGTGAAATAAGCAACTGAAATAACCCAACACATGTCAACGGTGCACTCGTGAAGTCAGTTGGAAAACCTACTGAGGTGCCATTTGCGACGTCCTCTTGGGGTTTCGACAAAGACAGAGTATGTCTGTTTTATCAAATTTTCCCGATAAAATCCACGACTATAATGATGAGGCGTTATACTGTCAAAGCGTCAAATATCATGATCAGACGTCAGTAAGAACATAAAGTGTAGACTTGTGACTTACGGGCCATTTGACTCGGAAGCAAGCTCCAAATCAGCCGCGTCGGGCTCTTTTTCATGATAAAATAAGAATTCCTGATGCAAGTTCAATTGGTTATCCTTGGAAAGAGAAGATAGAACGGACGAACATCTTTCACACGACTAGGTCCCCATCGAATAGAATCTGTCCATCGTTCGATACCCAGCTAGAGAGTGCAGGTCAGAAGGGACGGATTATGCCAATCAACGAATGACTTTAGACTCACACCCGTACTTTCAGCGCTGGAACCTCTTTCTTCCCAAACGAAGACACAACCTGAAGATATAGCTCGACGTTCTTCAGTGTCGAGTCTACGGGCGACGATGGGGAGTAAGTTCAAAGAGACAGCGTGAAAGATGGCATGTGCATCCGATGGAGTGCGGACACGGAGCATTGTGCATGTTGGTCTTTGCATTATAAGCGTGTATGGATGGAGGGAAAATGAAGATAACTGCAAGAGCTAGTAGTAGCAGGTCTTGAGGTGAATATATAGTTGGAGATGGGCAGAAAGAAAGTTATGATGATCAGTATAAAACACTTAAACTAGTAGGCTGTCAGGAGAACAACAACGCCGTGATGATGTTGGCATATGAGGAAGATTTAAAGTTTAGAGACTGGCAACTAGATTAGGAACCGATGGAATTCAGAAGCAAAAAATATTGATAGCCCATAAAAGGCAGGTGTATCCGAGAGAATCCCACGATCCCAAGGTAAGCTTGAGATTCCCCAACGATTTCTCACATCTATTACTTCCCTTCTAAAGACAGAAAAATCGGAGGACGTACTGGCAGTATGTAATCCGCTAGACACGGACATCGACATGAGCTTGCAGGCTATGGGGAGTCGAACGCGCTTCAAGACTCGAGAAGTTTGAGTTTGTGCAAGATTATATTTACAGGCAACCTGCATGGAAGCTACTTTAACAGATCGAATTCGCCCCATAGCCGCGGGTACCCTATTCCGAGTGGAGCTAACAAGGTTTGCGTTTTTTTGTGTACTGAATGCTGCTTATGTTGAAATAAATTGCTACATTACTCTGCAATACGGGTCAATATTCTAGAATTTTCGTGTCCATGCAGAAAACATGAGCTTCGAGGGGCGTTTGGCAATCAGTGATTTGAGTTATTATTGGCTAAAGCCGCACACCGGGATGTTCTTGTGTACAATGGTGCATTCTGACAGCCTCGTCTCGTAAATGGAGGTCAAGCTCAAGGCTGGACCTTACCCCGGCCGATCCGGAAAGCTTGACTTTTCGAAAGCGCTCCGAGGAAACCGAACTAACCCCTACTAACCCTTGCGGCAATACTCAATCACTTCCTGATAGGTGGGGGCGATGTGGATGGAATGTAAGAACGATCTCGAAGAATCTGATCAAGAATTGAGAACGTCCGCCCATGGCCATCTCAAATGACTGTAGGTATTTTGCGGTTTTTCATGCAAATTTTTTTCCTTTTACAGTATGCACGTCTCACCATTCTCCCGAGCGCCTAAGTTCAAGAGATGTCGGGAAGAAAAGTTGGGCAAGCGGAGAGCAATGTAGGTGAATCCATGTATACTAGTAGCAGAAATTGAAGTTTCGTGGCGCAAAAGTCCAACACCGGATTTGATTTTTTCTGTATTTCCACTGGCCTCGTTGAAATAATTTGTCTCTCAGAATCGCGTCTGCACATGTCTTCCAACTATTGCTGTACATTCTCCAGCTGCAATTCAGTTTTCGGGAGTCACGGAGGTGAGCGGGGAACGCAGAAATCACGTGCGAATTAATGTATTTGCACATTATCCGAGTGTGTACATCAGTATGATTTCAGCCCAGTTGCTACGTTTAGAGTACCAATCTCAATCCCAAGAGTCTACATATCTGATGCGTCAACTGATCAATCGAGACTTGAACACGAACTCAAATAAATTCTTATTTGTGTGACAAATGCGCACTAATCCAGGTCCTTCAAAACGGAAAGCTCGCCAGTCAACGTGTTTGTACTTCCTAACACTCTTCTTGAACCCTACTTAGTTACCCTGGATTATTGCCTTTCATCTAATTTGCATATCTAATAAATTGGGTGGCACGAAAATTTTGTAACATAATGAACCTATACTTGTTCACCGAAGTTCACCGGGGTCCAGGAGACCATTACACCTCACTTTATTCATTCATCTTCCACTTGAAATGGATACAGGTGCTCTCGGATGATTCCACTACGTCGAGTCCCTGGTAAAATAGCATGCATTGTTTATACCTCGCAGAGAGGTAGAAATAACAATTTCACGACATGCAGCATCACACATCCATTTTTGAGGGCTTCTCAACAAAATAATGTAGGACAATTGGGTCAAATTTCGAGAGATTTCAGAACTTACATGCGCTGGGCGTCGGTAAAGCACGAAATTTCCCTGATGCAAAACGAAGACGCCTCCTTCCTCCGCGGTGCATGAACTTGGTTTCTGTCTTCGAGGATAGCCTCTGGCTCAATCATTTGACGTAGCACTATGCTGCCGGACTGGCCATAGCCCGCATATGAAGTTATTTGGACATTAATCAACTCGACCGCGATTTAATTCGCGATGACTAACGAGTCTCAGTAATATATGTCTGTCTGATTTTGTACAGGGCAACGCGGTAGGACGAAGTTCTACTTTGGAACCCAGTGCAAGAAGTCCACCGGAACCTGAAATGTTCCTGTCTAGGCGAATAATCATTGCTCATCCGCAAATTTGTATCCGCTCATATAACCATACCTGCTAAAAGTCACTACATCATTGCGGAAAGCATCGTCCCGGACCCTCATTCTAAAAACGTGAAAAAGCGAAAAGGGGCAGCCAACGTTGAAAAAGGCCTTGCGATCCGGACAGCCTGATTGTGCTATTAACCTCCCTATCATCTAGGATATGGGAGTAAAGAGCAGGCCACTCAGATCGACCTTATTTCCTTACTTCCGATAGATTACTTCGCGAAGGGTAAGCTTAACCTTTTCCTGAACAAAAGTCCGAGACAGCCGGGTTGGTGTTCGGCTGTGATATTGTCTACCGCACTGTTCTGGTTGCGATGCTTCAACATAATCTGTCTTTTCGGTTTGCCTAATATGATCCCATTCCTATTTCAGCTCGTAGGATTTCGTATTAACCGGCAGGAATTCTACTTGGGGCACGTTTAATGAAGGTTCATAATCATAATATTCAAGAAGCGACCTGAAATGTGTGTATTGGTGTTCGTTGAATCTTGGGCTCGGCCATTGTCAATTAGTTTCTGGATTTGGGGAACCACATCGAAAGTACTGTCGTACTTTGAGCATTCTTGGGTCCCTAGTATTTGAACTTTCCACAATGGCCATTCCTTTCTAAATTTGTTCTCCAGAAATGTTTGATTTACCATTGTGTACTACCCAGAATCCGGATACAATCTCACAGCCATTTCTAGTTGGTTCATCATCGATAGCTGGGATTTTTCGAAAAACGGATAACCTCCATTATAATAGTTGAATAGGAAAGCCGTAAGAGGTCATAGTGATAAACTGCCACTGCATGTCAAAGAGGTGATTTTGGATCACCCTGATGTTCGAAGTTAGAAGATTCTAGATCAAACATTGACAAGTCAAAGAAACCAGACATCATAAATCACAACCAGATCACAACATGTTTCCACATTTAATGCCAGTCGCAAGCATTTACGACCAGTTCTACTATTTTTTCCAGGCCTTTCTGATCGTCTTCATCAAACCCACACATAGCAAGGCAATCCAGGTCAAGAACTCCAAGAACTTGGTTTCCATGTATCAAAGGGCACACGATTTCGCTTTTGGTTTCTCCGTCGCAAGCTATATGTCCCGGATAGCTGTCAACGTCCGGCACTGATTTCGTTTCTGCATCCATAAAAGCGTCTGCACAGACACCGCGAGCTTTACCCGGTGTGACATTGATGAATTGGCAAGCGGGTTTTCCACAAAACGGTCCAAGCAAAAGACGGTTGCCCTCAACCTCCCAATCGGTAGACTTGGGAAAGCGGGTAGAGTCGATATAAAATCCTGATTCTATGTCGTTTGATGCAAGTCGATGGAAAAATCATCTTGACTTACCACACCAGTTGACTGCCTTATCAGAATCTGGTCCGAAGTGGGTTGGAAATGCGAGTAAAGCATTGTAGATCAGAGATGAAGTATTAGCCAAATTAGAAACCTGGTATCACGAATGTTGTCGATAGATTAGTGACGCGCATTTTTAGGGGAGTGGACTCGCACCCAGTTCCTTTGGCCGTCAAGTAATGATTCAAGTTGGCTGTGTACATGGGTCCAGAATTGAGTTTTCGTTTTGACTCTGTTCATTCAGACATTGAACGGGCAGTCCGGATCTGCAGGATTGCCTAGAATTGCTCACTCCTCTGGTACTAAAGATGAATCTGCGTGGGGCATTGTCAAAGAGCGTAGATGATGAACGAGAAGCAAAAAACGCAATCTAGAGCAATTTCTTGTTTGATATCAAGCGCCGAACGATTAGATTAGATTATTGGCACGTTGCCAACACGCCCACTGCGCCCACCACCATACCATCTTCACCATATTTCTTCTTTCCTTCTGATCTCACATTGTACATGGCTCCTTACCTTGAAACAGTCAAAGTACCGATAATCCCTTTTACCAAATCGATGCACATCTTGATGACTCTCGGTTTAGTCCTTTGCTGACGTTCCAGTTACCGACGCTGGCGTCGATACTCTCGCCTTCCTCGAAGCTTCTCAAGGTGTTCTTGGCCTGTTTGGTATGGGCATATGTTGGTTCACTCGGAATGAGAGAGAAAGTAATGATCTCCAGATATTCTTGGATCGACTGCTTTTGCTGCCGTCCAATCCGATTTGAAGGGTAATATCATCGTATGTTCTGCTCTTCGAACTCAAGTCAATGCACTGAAGGAAATCTCTTCAGAAAGTCCGTGCTAGGTATGATGCGGCGCCTGCTCACTCGGCGACGCTTGAGGAACTGGTGAAGAACGAACAGGGCGAAAAGAAACGGACGGCTACCGAAGGCTTGATGTGGCTCCTGAGAGGACTGGCTTTCACCTGCACTGCGCTCTTGAATGCTCAAGCGAATGAGAACGAGGAGCTATCAGTAGCTTTCACAAAGGGATACGAACGAACTCTCAAGCAATACCATAACTTCATCGTGAAAGGTATATTCTCCGTGCGTACCTGCATTTTTTCATCTTATTTTGAACGTAACAGTTGACGTATCAAATAGGTCGCAATGAAGGCCTGTCCTTACCGCAAAGATTTTTACGCGAAATTGGCGTCCGATCTGGATGGTGGCCCAGCTGTTACCGATAATATCATTAGCGAGGAACTTGACAAATGGCTTGCGGCTTTGGATCTGATCGTCAAAAGAATGCAGGTATTCTACGAGAAACATGGATACACCAAAGGCTTTTAATATTCACAATCTGTTTTTACATGGAACTGTTCACAATGACACAGATCCATTTCGAGGTTGAGAGACCCAAACTGAACCTAATCATTTGTTTTGTATCCTATAAGAATTGGTTTAGGCTGTTACCTTGTCTTGAGCTCACTACATTTCCCACTGTGTTATCGGCCCAACTTAACGAAGTTACGGAATGATTGCTCAATGCTGTGGTAGTTGGGTTGAACTTGACGCATTCATACATATCAGTGATTTAACATTCACATCGGTTTCTCAAGTGAAGACCGCAGTGACGAGGTCAATTCGATGTGCATCAATCTCGAGTTGACTGGGTGAGCCGCCATTTAAACGATCAGATATCAATCTTGACTGAAATAACATAGTTCGAAGATGAGTTCGCAGGGAAATGGAAACGGACTGCAATCTTCTCGCCCTTGGACGAACCTTGTAGCCCTCTCTATCCACCCTCCACTCCCAACTATGACCTTGGAAGATACACGGCCGCAGATGGTCCGAAAGTAAGATATAGATAATTCTGCCTTGTCCCATCTATCACTATTATTTATTCTTCCGCATTCAAGGACTAGCGTAAACTTACATGCTGTTGACATCTGCACTACACAGACATGAGGTTTCAGAGGAGGATTATACACATGGGATTCGAAACATAGAATCGCAAGAATCTGGAGCAATCCTACATACGCTTATGCGGCCGCCGATTGAAGGATACCCATAGAAAGGGAGTCGAAAAACTCAGTATCTTTCGAACCTTCCACTCTCCTGGAAAGATGCGACGCGAGAGGGTCCTAGTGTCCAACAACTTGATACTTAAAAATGAATAGATATATCTTATAACTAACTCTAGCCCAATTATACTTGGGTTCATCAGCGGCGCCGTCCTGTATTGAAATGAATGCAATGTAAAAGTAGATGGTATTTTGTTCGTTACTTTCACAAATAAATGTGCAATGGGACAAACACACGCGGTGCTGTGGAATTGAGCAGGCCGGATAGTTCTTACTATGGCAGTGGCGTAAGTATCATCGTGATTGTGTTCTCATCAAGACACAACGATGACATTGCCAAAAGCTATATTCTGGCGGGATAGACAAATCACCGGAATACATGCGCCACCGGGGTTGACACAAACAACGGTGGTGGTGGTTCCGAGCGATCCAACTAGTCTTACCGGTTAAAAGGCTTTCACCCGCCGCTCCCGACCGCTATTTCTTTCGTGAGCGTACAAACCACGTATCACAAGTGCAGGAG
The DNA here is from genome assembly GCA_028011325.1 of Lentinula lateritia. NCBI lineage: Eukaryota > Fungi > Basidiomycota > Agaricomycetes > Agaricales > Omphalotaceae > Lentinula > Lentinula lateritia. The sequence goes on along the minus strand of JANVFT010000103.1, from coordinate 136,900 downwards.
TAACTGTATTACAATGAAGCGGGGGGCTCTGGTGGTAGTGAGAAACGGCGTTGGCTGGGAATCTTAATCTAATGACAGAAGGAAGGCTTTGGCCCTGCCGCCCGCTTGCCGAGCCGAGCAGTTGTTGAACGATTGGGTGCAGGACTAAAAAGTGGGCTAACAGGTGAATGCTACAGGATATTTAAATTTGAGCCATACATGGGGGAGACGAAACTGATATGGACGAACTAAACAACCCATAAATAGAATTGAACACGGACAATCCCCTGATTTTTTTTCTTTCCTGAAACCTCCTATAACCAAGGGGCGCGTGTGAGTGTGATAAAACCACATAGAAGGCGAAGTTGGTTCAGGAAATGAAAGATCTTTGACATCGTATCCAATTGCTATCAAAGGACGGGGATTACATTGTCCTGTCATTTTCATCTGTTGGAGAGGAGGAGCGAAAAGATTAAGTTCAGATCCTGATGAGGGAGCACACTCCCTTGGAGAGCCAACCAAAGGATAGCAGATGTTTTGTGTGATTAATCCTTACCGGCGCAATTTTTTCGTTTTCGTGGGTGTTCACTTGCGCAGTGAAATTAGTAGCAGGAATGAAATTTTCAGGTCGCTCATCTATACAACGCTGTTGCATAGCAGGTGAATAAAACATCGTTGCAGGAAAAAAGTAAAAGGAAAACGTCAGTCATGCAAATTTCAGCATTTAAAATTTTATTGTTGATAGATATGTGTGTATGGCATTTAAAGGAAGGCTCTGATTGGACATTCCGCATTATTCGGGGGACGATATACTGGGTACTAGCTAAACTGCTAGGAGAATGCCTCGAAGTGTATTCTCCGATAACAAGCTACATTCAGGCCTTTTTGGTCCTGGGTTAGAAACTCATTAAAAAGCCCTAGATGATTCATGCATAGTTTGAACGCCAACCAACTTATGCGTCTCGGGACTATGTTATCAAACTCGGATGCTCGGGAGCTGAAGCTCAGGGCGAGCTGGGACTATACAAAGCTAGCCAATGAATGATCGTGGTCCTTGTAGATGCGGTGCCCCCAAAATTCCAGTCAGAACCGTGTCCCAAAAGGCGAGGTATTCACGTTGAGCGTGAAGGGCTATGTTTGTTATAAAGGTTAAGACGAAGCGGGCAGTTGGGACGTCGGAGCAGAGAACGATATTTCCGATACAGGAGTACCGTGAACAACGATAAGCGTTGTCACCGGAGATTTGTCCCCTTTCCGGTACAGAGGACCTGGTAAGCTGAGAAGAGAACAAGTCGTTGAGAGCAGCCGGATGTGGAGGTAGAGAGGTTTTCTACTGGAATGTGTAGACATATCCACATACATGAAACCTAGAAGAAGTAACCGCTGGAGGGGTCAATGAAGTCGACACTGACATATCGTCCTTGGTCCCGTTCAAAACTAATCATACACCACATTATTTTCACCTCGAGAGAGACGCCGCTTGAGGTACACTTGTCATTAGAAAGCATTCTGACTTTGACTGACTGGCTCACTATTGGCGATTGACGACATGTTGGTCGAGCAATCACCGTACAATGTGAGTCGAATATGTGAGGCCTGATTGATTCCTGCTCAGTGGGAACTAGTAGAGAGGTAAGCCAGCACTAGATAGCTGAGAGGATTGTGCTGGGCTCTGACTGACTATGGAAGGGTTTTTAGGACAGGTTCAGCCACTGGGAAATGGTCAAGGGCTCCACTGATCGGGCGAAACGTATCTCCATCCCTGGCCTGACTCGCCGACGATGGAGGGGGATGGCTAGAAAAATTTCGTCAATGAAGGAAAATGTGGGGATCGTGGGGGTGACAGTGGGAATTCAGAATACTGGGTGACAGAGAGAAGTGACAAAGTTTTACAGACCTGCCGCATGTTTGCCGTTTCAACAAGATTTAGCGGTATAGCTGACCTAGAATTCCTACTACTGAATTCAGGGGAAGTGAACGCATGGTAGTCTTGCCTTGCATGGGATTGAAGCGGAGACAAACTCGGACAAACTCGGGAGACAGAGCGGGCTCCGAGGGTAGTCAAAGTAGTCAATGCGATGTGTGCAACCTATTTCGATGAGATCCAATTCATTCATAAGAAGAGATGAAATGGGACAGATGTAAAAAATCATCCGACACAGCATACCCCCAAACCAACGAGCGAGTGTGCGAATGAAGATGCCCCATGCAAATATGAAGACGAAGATGGCTACTAAGGCGTGGCTCGCCTGTGAAGGAAACATCTCCGACATCGCAAACGACTGTGATCGAACGATACGGGTTAACATCCAGTCCCACGAACTCAATGATATCTGCTGGAGGAATCGAAAAGATTGAGTTTTAGATCCCTTGAACTCTAGCGCACAGGGCTAAATCAGTAATGACGGCCAACTCACTCGAAGAACTAAGAACCAGAGTAGATTGGGGGGGTATAACACGGTAAGGATGAACGGCATAGACTAGATGATTTCGTTCCGTTATCCCTGCGCCTTAAGGATTTCAAAAAAAAACCTATATGATTTGAGAGCTGTAGTCAACCCTTACGTTCGGTCAAATTTTGGGTCTGATTCTAGCAGCGCCAGATCAGCCTTTTTTGTGCCCGTCGAACATAGCATCGAACATAGCTGACTCGAATTCTCATTATTTTTAATTGGTATTTGCATGACAGGAGAGGGCTCTAATTGAACATTCCGTATTCGGGTAGATGATATGCTGGGTAGAGAAGGAGCCGGTCCAGTATACTCTTCTGAAAAGCTTCGTCCATGTCTATTGAATTTTGGCCCAACTCGCTCGCTCCTAGCCTTCCAATCAGGGTTTATGGCAGAGATATCGGGCTGTTTAGAAACGGGATCATTCGTGAATGTTGACTGGCTATTCTTCTTCAAAAGCTTTGTAGTGACTCCGTCGAGATATCCCTGCTGGTCTTCCTCGAGTGAACGACGAGATGGCTCGCGCCTAGCTTGAACATCGGCAAGCTCATGTCCCTCGTGACCATTGAGATACGCCTCACGCTCTTGGTCGTTGTAGCTCGAGCTAGGACTGTCAAATGACAATCTAGCTATGATCGTATCTCGGGTAGATGCCGCGATAGGCAATGCTGTCAGAATCGTGTTTAACGACGGGGCAGGAGTTGTCGCATGTCGAATGTGGATAATTCTACTGTTAGAAGGTCGCGGCTGTGACGGGGATAATGAATTTGACAAAGCAGACGTCCTGGACGGTGGAGGGAAGAAAGACAGTTCTGATGCAGGAATTCGGCGGATTGCTGACGACGAAATCGGCGTCGCTGTCGGAGATTGCCTATCTTCCGGGAGAGGAGATTCATGAGAATAGAAGGAGGTTGGTTCATCCGATGAGGAGGCGAAGCTGAGAGTAGTCGGTGGAGGTAATGAGGTTTTCTCGAGTGGGATATAAAGAACATTCCGGAGATGTATTGAATCTGAAGTCCACAGATGATTTGCCCGCCGTAGCTCGGTAAGATTAATTCTATATTTCAAAGCGACGCCGGCTAAGGAGTCGTTGGAAGAGACCTGGATACATAGCGTGGCGACGTAAGCAAGGACTGGAATCTTATTTTAACCAAATTTCACTCACTTCGTGAACAATGACTACCTTTTCATCTGGAGTAGCTTTATCTTGGCCAGTGTCTTCTTCGTCGTTGGGAAATGAAGGCACGTCGACTAAACGATCACTGTCCAGAATGCGGGTCAAATGTGGCCTGGTGACTCCGGCATCTTCGAAGCTATTAGATAGTCCAGCACTGCGCAGCGGGTGATGATCCAGGATATTGGCGTCCTCGGCCTGAGCTTTTCTTATCTCTGTGTGTTGGTTGTCCCCTCCAGCACTGGATCCTCTACCATCATTATGAATATTTGCAGTGACAGATAGTGTACTTGTTGAAGTTGGGAAGAATGAATTGTTTTGTAGGGACGAAGTAGATAATGATCTTGGGGGAGAGTCTACGGGAGCTGCGAAAGGATTATAATGAAGCTCGTCCACAGTGTCCTGCATAATGTGGAACAAGCAACGCCACGGTCCGGCATGCCGGACATCTTCCTATGTTGTCTATTGTTAATTTCGAACTTGAAAGTGGTTTGCAATGCTCGAGGTTCTCATTGAAATCGACGAGCACCACCGGTAGCTTTCTACCAATGCTTGATTATTCTTTCATGCTAGACATTGTCATCAGGGCTATATTGCTCGCTGCCCCCGCCTTCAGATGATATCCAGGCCAACGTTCAAATCGATGAGCGAACGTCAGAAAACCAACCTTCGCGGCTCCTCCGCAATAATGTGAATATGTGCCTTATTCCCCTTCTAACAGTGTTCCGCCTAAAATGATCAAGATTAGATCCTTATTAACCTTCCCCCCGGGCATCCTTATCAGAATCAAGAAGCATCCGCGCCCTGTTCTGCTCAAGTTCTCATCGATATCCTGCTTAGTCTCTCACATAGCTGACTTCGCATTCGGGGACGACAGCGGCTGTGGGCGGAAGAGCTAGTAGTAGAGGGGCTTCGTAAATCAGCTTCTACTCTTTCATCTTGTCTCGTTACTGGAACTTTCACTGCCATTGGCGGAAAGATTGGCTGATGAAGCTGCTCTTGGAGGCGGTGATTATGGTTCAACCAGGTAACTTAAAACGTCCTGTCTCTATATATTCACCTCTGATTAATAGGGCTTCGGGAATGAGTATGTCAATGATCCTGCGATCTACCAGAAACCTGAGGTTATATTGTACCATCCGTCGTATTGATCTTATGAACCAGCTCTGAATGCATGGTTGTATCACTCGCGCCAACTGCGGGGTGTCTAGCGTTAGATGCTCAGGCTACAATAGTTTCAGCGGAAGCGTTAGAGGGTTCATAAAACACGATGTATCCGTACGCTATCGGTTTCGCCCTGGATCCGTTCATTCCGGCGACTTTCCAATGCAAATTGATTGATACAGCAGCCAAAATCCTTGAACAAAATTCCGTCCGTGCGCTATGGACTTCATCCGCCCTAGATACGCCTCAAGATTATTGTGAACACTGGGATATCCTGGGATTTACATAGGTAAGGTAGGATTGCGATCTTGAGGTAAAAAGAGTTCGGGGTTGCTCGGTACCGCCCACGAAGTTGTGAATGGTGTGTCCACCGTATTTTTATCCCCACAAAATTTTGGTCGCCGGTCCCATACACTACGAACTTCTTGGAAATGTGGGTGTAGGCTGTTAGAGTAAAGCTCAGTTGATTGTAAAGCAACTGTATTGTCGTATGTACCTGTTAGAGTAAAGCTATAATACATGAGTGAGTATATATTTGCTTGTCTGATATACTCTCGGGCTCACCTCAGTTGATTGTAAAGCAACTGAGGGTCTCGAGTATTCCGCCCTGCGTGATCCCCTTTGAACTGTACAGTATAAGGTAATAACGCCGTTGTCTCGAATGGGAGTGTCTAGGTAATGTATGTATGTACTGGATGTGCGGAGTACTCCCCAACATAGGCAGACGAAGATGATCTATATCCGACTGCAAGTTTGCAACTGGGGACGTTGTCTCTCATTGTCTCTCTCCCTCATGACCTGTTACAGTGCGGCGGAAATAGTATCACCTTGCAATGAACATCCATAACCTCGAGCGCCTGTGTGAAATTTCCCTGCATAGTAATCTCTGTCCGTTCTGACGGCGGAACATGGTCACATGATTGACTCATAGAAAGGGATCTGGATGCAGAGCCAGATGCATTCCCTTCATCTAACGGTGACACCGACTCCAACCCTCAATGGGGCGGTGTCGGTTTCTTGCACTCTACATAGTCAGGAGTAAAATCCATCGAATTATCATCTGAGAAATCATAATCTCTGGATAATGCTGAAGATGGTAGAATTCTAAAAAGGTTGAGTGGTGCTCTCTGTTCAAATTTGAGATTATGCACTGCAGTGCATCCGTTTTTGATCTATATCCAAAATCTCAGGATCTAAATTTTTTGCATGACATATATTCTAGATTCAGCGTCACTCCGATTTCCTCAACAATGAAAATGCTTTTTGTCAAAAGGGAATGCTATTCATAGTATCCTACACATAATCCATACACAAAACTAAGTTACATGAAAAAAAGTGGAATAACAGATACAGAGGCAAACTGAGTGTGAATGAAAAGATTGGGGATGTTGATGACATTGAAGAATTTTGCAGTGTACGACACTTTGATTATTGATGCTATTGACAATAGGTGATAATGGAGGCTAGATAATTGGAAGCCAGGAGGATATTGACATGTATTGATAAAGAAACACGAGCACTTGACTTGAAGACTTGACCGTTGACCTTGAAGGGCTATTGAGGATTTTAAAGGCAGCGCAACACAGAGAAAGCAACATGGGAAGGAAAGGAAGGAAAGGAAGGGACAAAAAAGGTGAGGAGCTTATATATGAAAATTCTGATGTAAAATTTTCGGGGTCTGATTCTGTCCGATTGCCATATGGTGTCTGTGCGCTGCAGCTTGCAGTTTGGAAAGAGAGCAAACAGAGATAGATTTGGGAGTGAGAACATCTCTCTGTCCATACATAGGGCAAATTTACACATATAGACACAGCAACAATTCACTTTGGAAAAATATCATCTCTTTAATTTGCAATAATATGCATAATACCATTTTGATATCATTCTAACCTTAAGCCGTTGTTATGTACCCTACTCTACCTGCACTCACCATATCGGCGGCCATGTGTTTCAGAATCAGACGGGACTGGGGAAGACGTGGTGTCTATGGATCCTGCAAGGACAACCTTATCGGTAGGCTGTCAGTGCAGTAATGGATCTTGACCTAATGTCACAAAGCGGTAGCGGCAGAGTGACTAAGCAGAGCAAGGAGGCGGAGCGACTGAGCAGAGCGGTAAATGCGGAGCAACTAAGCAGAGCAGAAGCGGACTGGTCCCATGACAGAGATATATTGAGTATCATAGTCATAGGTAACAATAAGTAAGCACATACCTGGTCCCAAGATAATGACAGAGAGGTCAAGATAAGGGACCAGGCTGTGAGGGGTTGGCTTTATATACATAATCCAATCTGCGAGAAATGACGATGTAATACTATACAGTTTAGGAACAAGGAAGGTGGCGGAAGCCAGTAGAAGGAGAAGGGTAGTAGGTGGATCGGTAATCGATGGTGGGGGTCAGGTGGATTAGTAATCAATGGGATTTGACAGTGATGTAATCGTACAAGTAAGGGCGTCAAGACGGTGAGAAAAGGAAAATGATAGGGGCTACGTACTTCATGACACTACCTATGTTTGGAGGTATACTAGAATCTTGGAACCATTATGGACCAAATAGGGACATGAAGATTCAAATTAAATGGTATCTGACCGATTGTAGAAGTTTCCTTGCGGTTCCAAACGTTTATTGTATTAAATTAATTGTACTGTGCGACTCGATATTCTGTATGTATAAATAGCGATCTGATGTATCTGGAATACAAGTGATTTTGGGACGACGTTGCAGTGCTAATCCGTAAAAAGGAAAGACACACTCCCGCCAGACTGAAACCTCTTTGCTAGCAGCCATTCAGGCCCGGCACTTGTAAGTATAGGAACATTGTGTTCTGCTCCTTGTGACTGCAAGAAGTTATATCCAGTTGTTGGTCTTAAGGGCAAATCACGCTGTGTGGTTGTGCCAGCACATAGTTCTAGCCCTCTGTAGGGGTCTGTGTGTTTCCGTTTTAATTTACTTTGATTCAAACCCCCAATTCTTGATATACCCATATCAATACAATCAAAGCACAAATCGTGCTGAATCTACCTTGATCAAAGGAATATACCGAATCCTTAGAACAATTCAAATTGATTGAACAAGGCTTCTTACCTAGCTCTCAAAGCTTTGCGGAACCTTTGACAACGTTACCCCTTGCTATTAAATAAATTTGATAGCAGAGAACTCGCATATTGTGTATTAGATTGGTTGGTTGGAGTGCTCATTAGATTTCTTCCTTTCTCTTTCACACAAAAATGAGGCAAGCTCATTACCGGATCTTGACTCACTGCCAGCCTAGATGTCCTCCTTCAAAGCCCTTGTAAAGGAGCTTCAGGACAATTTCGGCATTTATGACGCTCAAGGCGAGGCCGAAGATTCTCTTGGTAACCTGAAGATGAAGGAAACCGAAAACATCCAGAAATACAACATCCGGTTCAACACCCTGGCTGCTAGTACCAACCGGGATTCTGCTGCCCTGAAATGGGCTTATGGACGAGGTTTGGCTGAACGCATTAAGGACGAAATGGCGTGTTTGCCCGAGCCAGCAACACTCGCCGATTACTGTCAAGAGGTTCTTCACATTGACAACCGTTACTGGAAGCGCGAAGAAACTTGAAAGCGTGAGGCTGGTAAGCCTTTTATTGCTTGGAACCCAAAGAAGGGTTCCTTGGACTTCAAAGCTGGCTCTACTAACCAGCAAAACAACCCTCAGCCATCTGGCTCTTCAGCGCTGTTCATGCCGAAGCCTAAACCTTTCTCGGGAGGTAAACCAAACAACAATGGTAAGCCTCAGAACTCTTCCAACTCCGGCCAATCCGGCGGTCAACGCCCCACCTTTAACCATCTTGGTGCCGATGGGAAAGTTCTCCCATCCGAGAGGGAACGAAGGATGAAGAACAATTTGTGTCCCTTCTGCGGTGGTAAGCATCAGATTGCTGACTGCAACAAGCGAAAGGCTCGGGAGTCAAAGGGCCGTGCTGCCGAGGTTGAAGAAACCCCCGAAACAACTATTGAAGTTGTTGAAGAGGAATCGGAAAACTAGTTCGCAGCTCTTGTTCCCTGGTACGAAACGGGAGCTGCGTTGATCAGGTTCGTACCTCACCTGGGGAGTTATATCTCAACGCGTCCGCTCTTGTAATATCGTTAACTACTGAATTTCCGTTATCCGATTTGGCCGCGCCGGCCGAACCTATCTCTGCTCTTCTCAAATTTCCTACTCTTGTTGATTCTGGTTCTACTGACTCTTTTATTGATACTCGTTACGTTTCACAAAATTCCATTCCTACGACCTCAATCTCTCCTGTTAATCTTTGTCTTTTTGATGGTTCATTATCTTCTAAACCCATTACCAATATGGCGAACATCACCGTTCGGTTCCCTTCTGGCGAGCTGCTCCTATTACCTTTTTATGTTACTCATTTAGATTCATCTTGTAGGGCAGTATTAGGTTACAGTTTCTTATCCCACTACAATCCGTTGATTGACTGGGCATCTCGAAACATTACGTTCCGTAACACTTCATACTTTGATTCTCCACAGACGTCTGTGCCTTCTGCTACCAACACCGTTGATGCAAAGGTCGCTGTTCCGCTACCGGAACCTTTGCCGTCGGTTCTACCGACAATTCTGGAAATTCCTCCTGGGGATTCACTTCGCTCTTGCTCTTGCTCCCGCCCTCGGACTTCCCGGGCCAAGCCCCTCTCGTCCAAATTCCCTTTTGAACTCATCTACTCTTATCCCACGGTCTCTCAATTTGCTGCTCAACTGGAAACTCCCAAGGTTGACATTGCACTTGTAAGTGCTGCAGTCTTTAACAGGGCTTGCAAGGACGCTGGTATGGAACCAATTTTTCTTCGTGCTATTCACTCAGAAGTTGCGGCCTGCGCCGCCGACCGCTCCTCCACCGCTCCTACAGTCCCTCCACTTCCTCATTCTATCCCAGCAGAGTACGCCGAGTTTGCAGACGTCTTCGACGAGATTGCTACAGATTCCTTACCTGAACACCGACCCTACAATCTGAAGATTGACTTGGAAGAAGGCACTTCGCCGCCTCTAGGTTGTATTTATCCTTTGTCTGAAAAGGAGCTAGTCGCCCTTAAAGACTTTATTGACAAACAGCTGGCTACTGGTGCCATCACCCCATCTTCCTCGCCTCATGGCGCTCCGGTACTCTTTGTTCCCAAAAAGGACGGGAAACTTCGGCTTTGCGTGGACTTCTGCAGTCTCAACCGCATCACCAAGAAGGACCGCTACCCTCTGCCGTTGATCTCGGACCTCCTCGATGCTCTGAAACAAGCTCAAATCTATACCAAATTGGACCTTGCTCACGCTTATCATCTAGTCAGAATAGCAGAAGGTGACGAATGGAAAACCACCTTTCGGACCCGCTACGGTTCTTACAAATGGAAGGTTATGCCGTTCGGCCTTACGAACGCACCTGCTGCTTTCCAATGTTTTGTTAATGACATTTTCTCTGACATGCTAGTGTCATGAAGTCTCATGATGCGCCCTTTGATGCGCCATCAGCGGTGTGTTCCCATCAATCTCTTTTCACATGTTTATTGTACTCGTTCATCTCTTTTCACATGTTTATTGTACTTGTTCACATGACCATCCCAATACTTCTATTTGTTTCCATATGCTTCCATACAACTCGTCCTTATTCATCGATTAGCTCGTTATGATTCATTATTGACTCATTATTACTCGTATATATTGATTCCTCACTCTTGCTCCATATCGCATCGTTATTTACAATCACTTACTCATTAGACAGAAGTAGTATATAAAGAGCAGTAGATAGATCCTAGTTCCCCATCTCGACCTCTTGGTCATTGGGCAACTAGGCAAGTACTTGTATCCTCTTAGATATTACTTATCTAACTTGGTCATTGGGCAACTAGATTCCCTTTTGATTACTGGTGTGATTGGCCTCTGACGCTATCCCACTGTTGTTCGAGATCGCTATTTCTTTCGTCTGTGCTTTGTGCTTGTCTCTGTGCCTTGTGCTTGTCTCTGTGTCTCTTCGCTGTCGCTCCTTGGCGTACTCAGACTTCTTGCCTCGTCGCGACAGCTAGATGTTTGTGTCATCGTCTATCTTGATGATATTCTGATTTACTCCGACACACCGGAGGAACACCGAGAACACGTCAAGGAAGTTCTTTGGCGGTTGCAGTGACATGCCTAAATTTTGGCTAGACATCTATGCTGTGAATTGTGACATTTTCACACATAGATTCATATCAAGAGGACTGTAATTAAGACCCAGATTGACAGTCAAAGTCAATGCTGAATCAGTCTAATAGTTGAAGGGACCCTATACCCATACTACCACCAGTTGGTTAGTTTACCCATCCCCGATACTACCTTCGGATAGCAGTCTACCTGTTTGTCAAGCAGGATTATACCAGACTCGGACTACATTCGAAGGATGACCATTCATGTATGACATACCAAGGGTATTCTTATTGGACCTTACACTGGCAGGAGTTTGGAAGAACTTACTCAAGTGACCATGAGCCGAGGGTTGACTCAAAATGACTTTCTACTCAGGAATTATCAAAATACTCCATCTAGAACGAGATCATGCATTAATCTAAAAGACTGCAATTTAGTCTAATAGACCAATCAGGTTGCATGGCTGAGGGAAATGACTAGAAGAACGATCGAAGTACTGCGAGGCTCCGAAGACATATCAAATGAATGTCAAAGAGTCCTGACATAGAAAATGTTGAAGAACACAATTAAATGAATACTATGCATAACTCCCTTAATAGAGTATAGGCACAATGGGTGTCTATTGAAAGAGAGAAGCAATTAGTTTAATCCAGATGAATCAGATTGACAGGATTAGAATTGAGGAGAGCTGATTTGCCTCCGGACGAGGTGACAAACAATCGAAGTAAGTGTTGAACAGCAATGACAGCTGCATGTAATAACAAATAACCAAAGAATTCTACCACGTAATACATAAACATGCATTCGACCTCATGGCCTCGTATACATGCCTGGAGGATAACTCCCAAATAACGACCCACTCCTCTACAGCAAATACACCTCGAATGTCCGAAGGAACACCCTCAATAACCATCTACCCTTGCTGACCAAGGTGAACGAAAAGTACACGATGCAGTAACCGCTGTCTGACACAATACAGGTTAACCGGCTCTTATATCCAGAGGGCTCCAACACCGAAGTTCAGAGCTCCATCCTCGTCTCTTCAGCACAACACCCATGTCTGCTATTTCCATAGAAAACCATCCCTCTTCCCCCGGCTCTCTGGTGGCCACGGTATCAGGAAACAATGATGGAAGCCCTCACACTCCTCCTGATCACCCCAACAAGCATGCGAAACACAGCCCCGACGCCTCTGCTCACCAAACCCCACACGTCTCGAACCAAACAGATGCAGGCAGGAAAATGCCAACCCAACAACTGGCTGAAACAACGGGCACGCGAAACCGCACTATGAGTACCGCAGACAGCGACATGTCCCTCTCGGAAGACGAAGGCAGACACAACAAAGGAACCTCCGTCAATGACCCCTTCATGACGAATCCTCGTCCGCATACCAGATACAACCCTAGGTATGTAATAGAGCCTACCACCCTAAACATAACCTAAACCTACACCCAGAGAGGACCCTCAGAACATGTCCATGCATGCCACGCAACGTGTGAACACAAATGACCATGGGACAACCAATAACCTGTTCCCAACCACACCCCCCTCCCCAACAATTACCCGATGAGGAAATTGCGCCGCGCTGTACCCTAGAGACCGAGTACTCCCAGAACTAACCCTGAACCCCCTTGACGAGGAGGAAGAGGTCATCCCAAGCGAGAACACAGAAAACCCCCACGGACGACTCGACTACTCTGGTCCTGAAAGTAAAACCATCAGAAACCTACTCAACATGACCTTCCTAAACGATGGACAATTCCAATATGCAGTCTTCTACCCATCAGACCTCCTTCAAGGAGTATCGAATCCCAAGATACCTATGCTTCTATCAGGGAATGACCTCTGGGTAGCCGTAGTATTCTTCAATGGAGGCAACGCAATGCACCAAAAGATCCGAACCACGATAAAAGATGTCGAAGCCTTCCTCACATCGATTGGCTGCGAGTTCCAACAGGGACAGACCATATCCCCCTTCTACGATAACCCACCCGAGCCCACACCAAACACCAACGAAAACCCCAAGAGAGGAAGGGGAGCTGGGAGAGGTGGGCGTGGATCTCGAGGTAGAGGACGTGGTGCCACAACCGGTGTGGAACCTAAGCCTAACCCCAGGCTTAAATACACAGGTCCAAATACCGTGTTCATCCGAATCACCTCCTCCGATATCCAAGACACCCTCCTCCGCATACAAACCTTCGCGCTATCACGTATCCTAGCCTTTCACATGGTACCAATTGATATCAACCGACGCCCCTCTGTTGTCTGCCTCCTCTACTCGACAGTGCTGGATAACGGAGAGCACACCCAACAACAGATCCTATACAGCATCAAGCAGAAACTGCGAGTCAACAACCCGGTATTCTCAGCCCTCCTTGCACCCCACGTGAGACTCCCCGGTTCCACCAAACACAAAATCTGCACCTTCGTTAACTCGATGGACCTAGTGCCAGCCGGATACGAAACAGAGCGCCAAGGCCGTACAGTCCAAGTATGGGTCCTATACGCCGCTCCTCTTGCTTCAGGCTCAGACTACAACAAAATTGATGCAAACGAAAAAGCTATAGGCCGATATATTGCCTCACTCCGGTTCGAATTCATCAACCTCGAGGAGAACACCTCAATTGACAGCTGGGGGGAGCAAACAGAATGCTCGCTGTGCAAGTTGACGGAACACCACTTCTTCATGTGCCCATTCAAAACTGAACCATGGTCCGGCCCAATGGACCACATCGACGCCTGTATCGAACAGCACCCAGAAAGCTTAAAGCAAGTGAAAGCGCTCACGAAGGTCTAACATATCCCCCTTAAATACATCTGTGCTACTGCGAATGTATCCTACATAGAATCCAATAGCACTATGTCCATCCTCACTGCTGAAGACTGACAACTATGCCTGGGACTAGAAAGTCGTGTCGCAACAACACGCAACCCTCCTCCACCTAATTTACTGACTACACGTAGGACAGGACGTGGAACGAGGCCACACGTAACTAATCCTCATGAGGCCGATTCCTCCTGAAGAGCAGTTACGTCGCAATGGTGGGGCTATTTAGCCTGGGGTCCACCTGCCAGCAGTTGTCTAGAATATGTCCACACCCAGGAGTGCATACTCATTCGCCGCGGAAACCCCCAAATAGGACAACTAGTAATCGACCCTCGCAAGGTGACTACTAGGTCCACTATTTGCAACTAACCGCTTCCAACACTCTTAACCATTTTAACTCTAACGGTGACAACAACAGGTTCATGGATACAAGCACTTCCGGACCCAGAGGGAGTACAGATGCCGCCTCCATTCATGCTCCCGATGATGGTAACGGAAATGGAGAGGAAGAAATGGCTCCCTTGGGAGATACCTTGAACGCAGCACGCGGATCAAGGGGCACCAGTACGAGTGCTGGTGAGCAGCACGCTCACCGTCCCGCAGCACGCGAGGACAACGCCTTCCCAAGGCTGGGGGTGAATAACCCCAATGGACAAATACCGCCCACGAATCACCAAAATGAACAGACTGTGCACAGACAAAGGCACCCTAACCGCCAAAAAGACAGATGTCATTTAAGAATAAAGACCTCAATTAAAATTGCGGGACTCAATATCAGAGGCCACGGCTCAACTAACATTGAACATGCGGCAAACAAATGGGGTGATATACGCCTCATGATGCTTGACCGTCGTATCGGAATCCTTGTCATTGGAGAAGCTCACATGAATGCAGATCGACGGGACGACATTGACCGAAAATATGGCAAAGACATTAAACTGTACTACACCAAACTACCTGACACCCCAAATGCAGCAGGCATAGCAATAATCCTGAACAAAAACATCACAAACGTTGAAGGAGTACAAACACATGAAATTGTCCCCGGATATGCAATGCTACTAGAATACTACTGGCACAATACTGAATGTCTATCTGTACTAGCAATCTATGCCCCAAATACTGACACCCCATCCAATACAAATTTCTGGGTGAAAGTGCGAGAATTCTTTGCACACCACCCAAGAATCAGAAAACCAGACTTTATGATAGGTGATTGCAACATGGTAGAAGAGCCACTCGACCGATTACCGGCACACAGCGACAATACCTTGACTGTTGATGCACTAGATGAATTGAAAAATGCAATACAAGTAGAGGATGGCTGGAGAAACACATACCCTACAACCCTACAGTATACATACAGACAAAAATGGACTGGTCAGATAACTAAACACTCAAGACTCGACCGCATATACATAAACCCCAACAAGATGCCCTACTCCTATGAATGGAAAATTGAAAGCCCGGGTGTGGCAACAGACCATGACATGATTTCTGTGCGATACACATGCAAAACTGCACCAATAATCGGACAAGGCAGATGGGTCCTCCCGAAATACCTGATGTATGACATAACTATTAAGAAGTTTCTCAATGAAGATGGGAAGCAACTAGAATTGGAAATGGATAGAGTAGATGGAAACATGGATTGGAATCCAACTGACAACCACCAGACACTATGGTCAAATTTTAAAAAACGCTTCACCAAACTTGCTCGGGAACGTGCTAAAATTGTAATTCCGAGACTAGCGAAACAGATAGCAGATCTAGAAGCCAAAATAGACACTATCAGCAATGACATACAGATCACAGAAGAAGAATGCTCACTATCCACGGCAGCTCTCAAAGATGCACTGGCAACACTCGAAGAGCGGCGCTACAAAACTGTGCGGACCACTGCCCGAACAAAATTCACCATACAAAGTGAAACAATATCGAGATACTGGTCTAACCTAAATAAAGACAGAACGAAAAGAGACCTAATCCAACGCCTAGAAATACAAACACAACATGATGAGCCAGTGAACCATAGCCCAGACATGCAAGGAGAACCAGCCTATGAAACAAACTCACTCCGAATGGCAGACATGATGAAGGAATACCATAAAAGCCTACAAAAAGACCTCCAACCTCCGAATGAGAATATACGCGGACAAGCTACCTATGAAATATTAAACAACATCGAAACAAAGGTACCCAACCAGCATAAAAACGAGCTTGAGAAAAAACTCACACTTGCTGATGTAAACGAAGCCTTAAAACTGTCTGCAAACTACAAAGCCCCAGGCCTTGATGGTATATGCTATGAAATTTGGAAACTCTTGCAGGCCCGATTTGAAAATGCTAAAACACACCAAAAGCAAGCCCTAAACATCATCCATACACTTCAAAGAGTATATAATGACATCAAAAACCACGGACTGGCACCCGGCACTGAATTCTCGGAGAGCTGGATGTGCCCATTGTACAAAAAAAACGACAGGTCCCAGATGGCTAACTATCGCCCAATCTCCTTACTAAATACAGACTACAAAATCATGACCAAAGCCCTCACTATTAAACTAGCGAAAACCGCACCTGAAATTATCAACCCGGCTCAGGCAGGATTTGTTCCCAGCCGACACATTTACAACCAAATATGGCTCTCCAAATTAATTATAGACCTTGCCAAAACTACAGAACAAGATGGAACTATAATCGCATTAGACCAAGAAAAAGCCTATGACAAAATCAAACATGATTACCTCTGGCAAACACTTAAAGCATATGGTATCCCAGATGAATTCGTAAACACAGTCAAAGCCCTATACTCAGATGCACCCACCACCATCCTAGTTAATGGCAACAAGAGTACAAACTCATTTAAAGTAACAAGAGGTGTCCGACAAGGAGACCCACTGTCATGTCTACTCTTTGACATCGCTATTGAACCACTCGGGGAAATGCTTCGAAAATCTAAGCTCAGAGGATTTGACATACCCGGAAAAACGGAACGTCTGATAGCAACATTCTTTGCTGATGACACCACGGTCTACCTGTCAAAGGATGACGACTTTGGCAGTCTTCAGATAATCCTGGATAAATGGTGCCTAGCATTGGGGGCAAAGTTCAACATAAGTAAAACTGAAATAGTACCCATCGGATCCCCGGAGCACAGAGAAATGCTACGCCAAACCCGATTCCTAAATGAAGAAGATGGAACCCGCATCCCAAACCACATAAAAATTGCTCAGGAAGGAGAAGCGATACGAACACTAGGAGCCTTAATTGGAAACGGAATAAGTCAGATTGAACCGTGGACTAAGGTTATTGAGAAAATTGACCATGCACTGAACAGGTGGGACAGAAGCAAACCAACAATGGAAGGCCGAAGACTAATAATCTCAATGATAATTGGCGGAATGACACAATATCTCACAAAAGTCCAGGGCATGCCAAAGGAAGTCGAAGATAGACTACTCAAGAGAATTAAAAGATTCTTATGGGACGAGAAACAACATGTACGTATCAACAAAGATACTGTAGAAGCACCAATAGAAAATGGGGGGAGACAAGTACTTGACCTCCTCGCACGCAATGAAGCCATAACTGTCACATGGCTACAGACTTACCTTGATATGTCCCCAGACAGAGCAACATGGGCTTATGTAGCAGACGCACTAATTGCCCATCACACACCCAAGACATATGACAACATCGACGAATACTCCAAAATCAATATATTCCTCCAATCATGGAACACTGATGTACGAAAGCTCCCCAAAGACCTCCAGGACATGATCAAGGTTGCAAAAAAACACAACCTAAGGTTGGATGGGTTAGCATTCTCAAGAGACACCATCAGACAAATGCCCCTATGGCTCCATTCAGAATGCAAAGAAATTAAGAGCAAACACAACAACCCACTCTCAAAATGCCTGCGGGAAAACCACAAAGTCTGTTTAGTCAGAGACGCAGAAACCTTTGCTAAGCACTCACAGATGGTAAGACACCAGGACCGAAGAAATTGTGCATGTGCATCATGCACTCAAATCCGACGAGCAACAGAATGCAGGCACCCAAACAGATGCTACCGTAAAGCACGAGAACTACTGCTCATGCTACCACCAAAATGGAACCCAATGCACAAAATACCCACCGACTATGAACCATCAGAGCTTGAGCAACCACTGATTGAAGATGGACAAACCTTCAACTGGAGAGTTACCTCCCGAGGCGGAATAACAGACGCGTTTCGAATCTTCACCGAAGGGGAAAAATGCAATACACTCCCTGATACAGAACGTACAGTAACAAACACCTATAGGCCAATCGAAGCTTTCACTGATGGTTCCTGCATGCACAACGGTACCGATGATGCATCCGCAGGTGCAGGAGTCTTCTTCCCCAATGGCGAATACTCGGACTGTACAATCCGCCTACCCAACAACATCCAACAATCAAACCAAACCGCCGAAATTATCGCAATCAAAGAAGCTGTAGAGATAACAGACACCGAGTCAGACCTAATAATCCACAGTGACTCCAAAACGATGCTACAAGGATTAACAACAAACCTTCAAAAATGGGAAGACACCGGGTTCATGGGGAGATCCAATTGCCGCGAAATTCAAGCCACAGTAGCAAGGCTAAGAAGACGGAAAGTAACCACGACTCTACACTGGGTCAAAGGCCATGCCGGACTAGAAGGAAATGAAAAGGCAGACAGCCTTGCCATGGAAGGACGTTTGAAAGAAGAGGCAGATGATATAGACCTCGAAATAGACCCTGACATACGAATATCAGGCGCGAAACTGAAGTGCATCTCACAATCGCTTGCACAAAAGTTCATACATCAGAAAAAAATGAAAACAAAAGCATACCAAAATGCGCTAAACTGCAGAGCAACCGCCTGTGGAGTAGGACGTGCCAAAGCCTGTGCAAAAGAAACCTTTGGCCTCACTCCAACAACCGAAGCGATATGGAAATCTACGAGGCACAAAGATCTTGGGAAAAAAATCCGCACCTTCCTATGGATGCTTCTACACTCCGGGTACAAAATTGGTGAATATTGGGGAAAAATACCTGGCTTCGAAAGCAGGGCAACATGCACCCACTGTAACACGAGTGAATCAATGGAACACATTCTAATAGACTGCCAAGCACCCGGCCAAAAAGAAGTATGGGAACTCACCAAAAGACTATGGGAAAAAACCGGAGTAACCTGGAAGGGAATCGAATTTGGGAATATTCTCAGCTGCGGCCTAGCTGATTTCAAGGACGCCAAGGGCAAACGAAAACCCGAGGTGTCGAGACTCTTCAGAATCCACATTTCAGAATCCTCTTACCTAATATGGAAACTAAGATGCGAAAGAGTAATAGCTGGAAAGAACATCACAACATCACAAATAACAAACCAATGGACCTGGACAGTCGAGAGCAGACTCAACCTAGACTGCCTGCTTACCTCAAAGAAATTCTCCAATGGGAAGATATCGAAGGAGATGATCAAAAAAACTTGGGGCAAGCTGGTCATGAACAAAGACCAATTCTTCGAAACACTCGAAGATACCGGGGTTTTAGTGAGTATACGTATCAACACAGGGATTGGATAATATGAGTATATGAAACATGGTATTTATTTTGAAAGACACTAACCTTTACAGCGAAGGACAAAAAACATTGATACGGAGTCTCACACAATGCATCTCGATGGTGCTAGTGCGTAACGCATTTCCTCGGGGAGATACAAGCTCGGCCAGACCTTGCATACCAGCAGCCAAAGAGAGGCGACGTTGTCCGTCTGCTCAATGGTACCAAACGCTCCAAAAAAAAAAAAAAAAAAAAAAGGAATCTTGGAACCATTATGGACCAAATAAGGACATGAAGATTCAAATTAAAAGTATCTGACCGATTGTAGAAGTTTCCTTGCGGTTCCAAACATTTATTGTATTAAATTAATTGTACTGTGTGACTCTATATCCTGTATGTATAAATAGCGATCCGATGTATCTGAAATACAAGTGATTTTGGGACGACGTTGCAGTGCTAATCCGTAAAAAGGAAAGACACACTCCCGCCAGACTGAAACCTCTTTGCTAGCAGCCATTCGGGCCCGGTACTTGTGAGTATAGGAACATCGTGTTCTGCTCCTTGTGACTGCGAGAAGTTATATCCAGCTGTTGGGTATTCTTCGAACTTAGGATCAGTTGTTGGTCTTAAGGGCAAATCATGCTGTGTGGTTGTGCCAGCACATAGTTCTAGCCCTCTGTAGGGGTCTGTGTGTTTCCGTTTTAATTTACTTTGATTCGAAAACATCAATTCTTGATATACCCATATCAATACCATCGAAGCACAAACCGTGCTGAATCTACCTTAATCAAAGGAATATACCGAATCCTTAGAACAATTCAAATTGATTGAACAAGGCTTCTTACCTAGCTCTCAAAGCTTTGCGGAACCTTTGACAACACTACCCCTTGCTATTAAATAAATTTGATAGCAGAGAACTCGCATATTGTGTATTAGATTAGTTGGTTGGAGTGCTCATTTGATTCCTTCCTTTCACTTTCACACAAAAACGAGGCAAGCTCGTTAGTGGAAACATCAGCTTTACACCAATCCTGACAAGTGCGAGTTCAATATGGATGCCGTTGAGTATTTGGGTTACATTCTTTCTCCTGATGGATTGACCATGTCCAAAGAGAAAGTACAGACCATTCTGGAATGGCCTGTTCCTAGGAAGCTTAAGGACATTCAGTCCTTTTTGGGTTTCACAAACTTCTATCATCGTTTTATTTATAATTATAGTGATATTGTTGTGCCAATGACTCAGCTTACCTGGAAAGGCGCTCCCTGGATCTGGGACAATGACTGTCAAGAGGCTTTTGAAAACCTCAAAATTGCTTTTACTTCTGCGCCTATTCTCGCTCACTGGGAACCCAATCGTCCTATCATTGTGGAAACCGACGCTTCCGATTACGCCATTGCGGTGATTCTCTCCATTCAGACTGTTGATGGTGAAATTCATCCTTTAGCTTTCCTTTCCAGAACTCTTCACACTGCGGAGCTCAACTACAATACTCATGACAAAGAGCTCCTTGCCATCTTCGAAGCTTTTAAAGCTTGGCGCCATTATCTGGAAGGTTCCGGCGATCTGGTGGACGTCGTCACCAATCACAAAAATCTTGAGTATTTCTCTACTACCAAGATTCTCACCCATCAACAGGTCCGTTGGTCAGAATATCTCCATCAATTCAACATGGTAATTTGCTTCCGACCGGGAAAGCTCGGCAAAAAACCCGATTCGATAACTAGATGCTGGGATGTCTATCCCAAAGAGGGGGATATCGGCTATGCGCAAGTCAACCCTCACAACTTCCGACCTATCTTCACTAACGAGCAACTGACTACTTCTCTTTGAGCTACTTTCTTAGAAGGGCTGATACTCCGAGCCTCTATCGTTATGGATATCGAAGCTCTGCATCAAGCTATCATTCTCGCTCTTCCGAAGGACCCGAGTTCTGTTGTTGGCTTGGAACTTGCAAAAGATCCTTCCAATGAACATTGGAGCTTAGGTAGTGATGGGTTATTACGCCTTGACGACCGTATTTATGTCCCGAATCATGGTGATCTTCGCCTTTAAGTCCTCCGCTACTTTCATGATCACCCACTCTCCGGCCATTTCGGCCAGAACCGCACTTTAGAGGCAGTACATCATCAATACACCTGGCCCAAGGTCAGAGACTTTGTTCGTGACTACGTTACTTCCTGCACCATCTGTGGTCGCAATAAGCCTCGCCGTCATCGACCGTACGGCTTACTGAAACCTCTGCCAGTTCCGGTCCGACCATGGGACTTGATCTCCATGGACTTCATTGAGCAACTGCCAATGTCGAATGGTTATACAGCTATCCTCGTCATTGTGGATCAATCATCCAAGCAAGCAATCTTTATCCCAACTTTCAACACCATTACTTCCGAACAACTAGCTGAGCTCTTTGTTATTCACGTTTTGTCTAAGCATGGTGTCCCTAATCATGTTACTTCTGATCGTGGTTCCGAATTTGTTTCGGCGTTTTTCCGGGCTCTCGGCAAAGCGCTCTCCATGGAACTTCATTATACCTCTGGATATCATCCGGAAGCCAATGGGCAGACCGAGCGTGTCAATCAAACTCTCGAACAGTACATCAGGATCTATTGCTCCTACCAACAAGATGACTGGTTGCCTTTACCTCCGATCGCCGAGTTCACCTATAACAACGCTCCCAATGCTTCCACTGGTATTACACCTTTCTTTGCTAACAAAGGATACCATCCTAATATCACCATTCGGCCTGAGGTTGACATGAAGTCTGATCTAGCCAGAGACTTCGTCGTTAACCTCGACGGACTCCATGTCTTCCTTCGAGAGGAAATCCTTTTAGCTCAATCTCGTTACAAGGAACAAGCTGATAGGAAAAGAATCTCACATCCGGAATTCCCGATCAGCTCCGAAGTTTTTGTTCTTGCTAAGCACATCCGTTCTACTCGTCCTACTGAAAAATTCTCTGAAAAATATCTTGGTCCTTTCAAGGTCATCAGTCGACCTGGTACTTTGTCTTACGGGCTCAAGCTCCTGGACTATCTCCGCTGGATTCACCCGGTTTTCCATGTCTCACAGCTGGAGCCAGTTACGCCGAACCCATTCCCAAATTGTACTCAATCTCCTCCACCTCCAATTGAAGTTGATGGTGAAGAGGAGTACAACGTTGCCAAAATCCTGGACTCCAAGCTGGACAGAAGGTACAAGCGTTGTCCTCTACGTTGACACACCTAAATTTTGGCTAGACGTCTATGCCGTGAATTGTGACATTTTCACGTATAGATTTGTATCGAGAGGACTGTAATTAAGACCCAGATTGACAGTCAAAGTCAATACTGAATCAGTCTAATAAGTTGAAGGGACCATATACCCATACTGCCACAAGTTGGTTAGTTTACCCATCCCCAATACTACCTTCGGATAGCAGTCTACCTGTTTGTCAAGCAGGATTATACCAGACTCGGACTACATCCGAAGGATGACCATTCACGTATGACATACCAAGGGTATTCTTATTGGACCTTACACTGGCAGGAGTTTGGAAGAACTTACTCAAGTGACCATGAACCGAGGATTGACTCGAAATGACTTTCTAGAACTCAGGAATTATCAAATACTCCTTCTAGAACGAGATCATGCATTAATCTAAAAGACTGCGATTTAGTCTAATAGACCAATCAAGTTGCATGGTTGAGGAAAATGACTAGAAGAACGATCGAAAGACTGCGAGGCTCCGAAGACATATCAAATGAATGTCAAAAGAGTCCTGACGTAGAAAATAATGAAGAATGCAATTAAATGAATACTATGCGTAACTCCCTTGATAGAGTATAGGCACAATGGGTGTCTATTGAAAGAGAGAAGCAATTAGTTTAATCCAGATGAATTGGATTGATAGGATTAGAATCGAGGAGAGCTGATTTGCCTCCGGACGAGGTGACAAACGATCGAAGTAAGTGTTGAACAGCAATGACAGTTGAACACTATTCGAGTCATTCTCTAAAAACAATTAAATTAAATGAATATCGAAGTACCTACCTATGTTTGAAGGTATACTAGAATCTTGGAACCAATATGGGCCAAATAAGGACATGTAGATTCAAATTAAATGGTATCTGACCGAGTGTAGAAGTTTCCTTACGGTTCCGAACGTTTATTGTTTTAAATTAATTGTACTGCGCGACTCTATATTCTGTATGTATAAATAGCGATCCGATGTATCTGGAATACAAGTGATTTTGGGACGACGTTGCAGTGCTAATCCATAAAAAGGAAAGACACACTCCCGCCAGACTGAAGCCTCTTCGCTAGCAGCCATTCGGGCCCGGCACTTGTGAGTATAGGAACGTTGTGTTCTGCTCCCTGTGACTGCGAGAAGTATATCCAGTTGTTGGGTATCCTTCGAACTTAGGATCAGTTGTTGGTCTTAAGGGCAAATCATGCTGTGTGGTTGTGCCAGCACATAGTTCTAGCCCTCCGTAGGGGTCTGTGTGTTTCGGTTTTAATTTACTTTGATTCAAACCCCAATTCTTGATATACCCAAATCAATACAAACCAAAGCACAAATCGTGCTGAATCTACCTTGATCAAAGCTTCTTACTTAGCTCTCAAAGCTTTGCGGAACCTTTGCCAACGCTACCCCTTGCTATTAAATAAATTTGATAGCAGTGAACTCGCATATTGTGTATTAGATTGGTTGGTTGGAGTGCCCATTAGATTCCTTCCTTTCTCTTTCACACAAAAACGAGGCAAGCTCGTTAACGTTATTACATTTGGTGGGCCGGTTATGAAGGTACCAACGATGAATTCTCCTGGGTTGCTGCGTGTGAGCCCCCGCATGACCGTGGAAAAGGAAGCTCAGTTTTCGAAGGCAAATAAGGAAGCGATTGAATGTGCATACATTCGCCTCTTGACTCTCTTTCACCATCATCCACTATTCAAAGTGCAGAAAGTACTTGATAGAATTAAGTTCCTTCCATCCGTTTGAATAGATTTTCACATTTTCACAACCTTCACGTACTCGCTTTGACATGGACGCCCAACCTCACTTCACCAGAGCTCGGGCTCGTGCCGCCCGTCCTGAAGACGATGATCCTGCTCCTCGCCAGTTGTCACTGCGCCAGAGCATCCTGGGTCCCCCTCCGGCTTCGGCTGACGGAAACGCAGCCTCGACTGTCAGTGATGGTCTTGCCGACCTCCCAGCTACACCTCCGCCCACCCAGGCCCAGCCTTTTGTCCAACCGGCGTGGATCCTTCCCCGCCCGAATGGCGAGGCTGCTGTGCATGCCAGGGACGCAATCCGCGTGTCCAGGAGCCGCACTCAGGTCTCTGCCTCTCCTCCACAGCTCAACGTTCCAGCTGATCACCCGTCCCGCCCTCCTTCTGCTGCCTTTGGCTCGCCCATGGCTCAGGACCCTGTGAACTCGGATGACGAATGGTTTGGTGTGGCTGCCTCTGCACTCTACGAGCCGAATGATGCTTATGCAACTTCTGGCGAGGAGGGATCGGGGCGTCACATTCATTCCCGTCCCCGCTCCACTTTCTCTTCTCCGGGAGACGACGATTTCCATTGCTTGCTGCCTCCGGTCGAACTCTCTCCCTCCGGTGAGCTAGTTTTCCTTCATAGGGCTTCCGCCCGTGGCTTGACCTGATGGTTTGCCAGTTTGTCCGATTCCATGCTAACTTCCCTCCTCCCTAGTGGCCTTGGAAGACTTTGTGGAGCTCCCTGGCTCACTTGGCCTCCGCAGTCCCCGTCCACAGGAGCTTACATGTGTCCTCACGAGGTCCTTTCCGGGATCCCACCTCTGCTCCAGTCCCGGAATTTGCCAACGCTGCCCGGGGCCTGCAACCAGCTCCGGCGATCCATGTTCACGGTCAAGCCTCTGGTACCCAAAGAGGTCGTACTTACGAGCCTACTCGGAGGTCTCGCCCTCGTGCCCGGACTCGTGAACCCTCTCCTGGCCCAGACTTCGGAGCTCATCTTCATCGTTCCTCTCGCTCCCTTTCTCCAGTCACTCATTATGCCCCAGCTCGGTTCGACAGCTCCTCCCTGCGGTCGAGCCGTGACCGCGATCGCCCCTCCAACGACCCATACGCCATGCATCCTTTGTCATATGCACAGAACCTTCGAGCCATGGAGCAAAGGGTACCGGTGAAGAATGGTCGCCAATTTTGTGACCCTCGCCAAGGCAAGATCTCCTCCTCCGTCCCAGCTGCCATGCTCAACCAGGTGAATCCTCTTGTCATCTCTGCACTGCGGACAGGCTGGCCCACGTTCATTTCGCTCAACTACTTCTCGCGTCGTATGTCGGAAGTGGGTGAAAGTTCCGTCTCAGCAGCGGGAGAAACTTGAGACGTTGACAACGCTGGTCAGGTGAAGTTCAAGACTAAAAGGCTCAAGGAGCTGTCCTTCGAAACAATTTCGAGGCGAGACTGGGACAGCATTGCTAAGAACATGCCCAGAGCGCTCAATGACTACTTCATCCCTCCGGGTGAATGTGGCATCCGCTCCGAACTGGCCTGCGAAATTGCGCAGATGTTTAAACGCTTTTTTGATATGCTCTCGGATCAGCCAGATTTCTATGAAGCTTATGAATCCTACGTCGAATATGCCCACAAGATATACTCATTCTGGTTTTCGCACCTGGAAATGAACCTCCGCATTGATATCTTTCGCCCGTCCTTCTTCGATCGCATTTGGGCTAGGAATGTCCACCGAAACAAGTGCTGGGCTTCTAACCTGACTGACGCTGGAGATACCTCCCAGGCTTCAAAACCAAAGAAGTTTCAGAAGGGGAGTTTGTCGTCATCCTCCAATGCCACAAAGTCCAACGCCAATGTCTGCCACATCTGTGGCAGCGATCAGCACAATTGGTCCAAGCATGAACATACCGGTAACGAGTTCCTGGCCAAGTCCGATTCCGGCCATTGGATCCTCAAAGATTCCAAGAAAGGTGTTTGTATCGGCTTCAATGGACTCAACGGCTGCTCCAGGGATACCAAAGCCTGCAACTTCGAGCACAGGTGCGGTAGGTGTGGCTCTACTGCCCACGGTGCCCAAGGGCACAACTGACGCAGCCTTCCCAATATCCACTCGTCTACGTGCTGAGGCATGGGAGGCTGGTCTCTTTGACGAGTTCTCGGATGTTCCGAAAGGCATCCGCAAAGGTTTTCGCATTGGTATCGAGGACGTTTTCCTTTCCCACACTTTCATTCCCAATAATCATTTTAAATCAGACACAGAAGCAAACATTATTCGTTCGAAATTCATAGAAGAAATCCAACTGGGCAGGCTATCACCCGGTTTCGCTCCCGACCACTTAGAATCAATTATAGGCCCTTTTCGCACCGCCCCAATGGCAGTTCTTGAACAAAAACCTGGCAAATTCCGTATCATAATCAACCATTCCTACCCTCAATCAGAGTTCCCGACCGCCTTCGACGCTCGTGCTGCCCTTCCCGACACCATGGTAATCAACCCATCAAAGGTATCAATCAATTCCCTCATCGACTCTGACGACTATCCCTGCGACTGGGGGACCTTTGCGGATTGCTACCTACAAGTCGCAGTAGCACCTGATGGGACACAGGTGGCAGTATTCAACGTGGATTCCGCATTTCGCAATGTTCCTCTGCATGAGAGCACCAGACGCTTCGTCGCGCTATTCATCGATGATCTAGTCTTCCTAGACCTTTGTCTGAATTTCGGTAAATGCTCAGCTCCAGGTATTTGGGGTCGAATAGCCGACACAATGGTCAAGATCCTGCGCTCACGGGGTATCGAAGCTTTACTGAAGTGGGTCGATGACTTCATTTTCTTTCGCTTTCCGAAATCAAAATCTACTGACGGCTCCTTCACTTACTCATATGACGAATCACTGGTATGGAAGGTGGTCGAAGAATTAGGCTGGCCTTGGGCCCCAAAGAAGTTCGTCCCCTTCTCCTCCTCCTTCCTCTACATCGGCTTCCTGTGGGATCTCAAGAACAAGACCGTACAACTCCCGCTAGACAAGAAAGTTAAATACGCTGACAGGGTTCATCCTCGCACTGTGCCCGACGCTGTCATGAGCCTCGATAAGACCGAGGAACTAATCGGCACCCTGAATCACATCTGTTTGGTGCTCCCCACAGGTCGGACTCGACTAGTGTCATTGTACAAATTCCGTGCGAGTTTCAAGTCTTCTCATTCACCCTTAGCTACCCATCGGATCGGCCTCCTGCTACGAGAAGATCTCACCTGGTGGCTCAACACCCTCCAAGCTGATTTTGTAGGCACGTCCATCTTCACACTGCCTGACTATCTCGACATTTCACTCTTCGTCGACGCCTCGACTTCATGGGGAATCGGACTCGTACTAAACGGCAGATGGCTAGCTTGGGAGTTCAAACCAGATTGGAGTTCGCCCGAACGTAAAATCGGCTGGGCGGAGATGGTGGCAGTTGAGCTTGCCATCCGCACACTGGTCTCAACTGGCTTCAGCAATGCTTGGGTTGTCGTTCGTTCAGATAATGAAGGCGTTGTAGGTGCATTAAAGAAGGGTTGCTCTCCAGGTTCCGAGCAGAACTTTATCTTACGCAAGATCATCGAGCTAATGCAGGCACATAGTATTTGGGTCGAGTGCAACTGGGTATCGACTCACGAGAACCCTGCCGACGATCCGTCTCGGGGTATATTTCCACCTCGCAAGCAGCTTCACCCGCATCCCCCTTCCATACCACGTCACCTCTTCCCATACATTAATAATTCGATTAGCCCGTCGGACATTAGAGTTAAATAACCGTAAATTACACCTTGTTCTCTGTAGCTCCCCTCATTGTTGTATTCCGTATATGGCACGCGTGTTGCCTAATTCTATTTATGTTGTCAAACCTTGGACTGTCACAATTGATGTGAACGTTTCTTTCTCTTGACCACTTCATTGTTCTGTAGACTCACTATGCCTCCCTACCGTTTCTCGCTCAACCAACTAAACAACGAAACCTCTCGCCACTCTGTGCACATTAGCACTCGGCCTCAGACTCAGGATCAGCTTTCAGAAGCAGCCAAACGCGCGATTCAGTCAGCCGTATCCAAGAAGACAATCATCAGGAGATACAACTACCAGGGTCTTTACATCGATTGGTGCGAAATAAACGGAATCCCTGCCGCGCATATAGTCGACCCTTCCGAAACCACACTCTGTAACTACGCCGCGTCATTCATGGGGCGTGAAGCGGGTGGAACGGTCAGAGCCAAACTCGCCGCAACGACTAAAGGCAATGGCTGGAGGGGTGGTTCCAGGCTTCGCGAGGTCTTAAACGGCGTCGAAAGGGAAGCACCTCCCTCTTCTTTCCGCCAAGAGCGTGACCCGGTTAAAGAAGAGTGGCTCAATCTCCTTCACGACGAACTAGACAAAGTCGGACGAAACGAGTTCAACAGCTGTGTGGTCGCTTGTGCAGACGCACTCTTC
This sequence comes from Lentinula lateritia, assembly GCA_028011325.1. Taxonomy (NCBI): domain Eukaryota; kingdom Fungi; phylum Basidiomycota; class Agaricomycetes; order Agaricales; family Omphalotaceae; genus Lentinula; species Lentinula lateritia. The sequence goes on along the minus strand of JANVFT010000103.1, from coordinate 108,139 downwards.
TATGGGCAACTCCGTTTAGGAGAGGTCCTACCAACTTCCCCTCTCACCTCAAAGTACATCAATTCCAGACTTCCCCTCCTCAGCGATCTATCTATCACAGCTACACCAAACGACAAATTGTCCACGAAGCTACGACTCCCTTGTACGAAGACACAGCAATCGAGAGGAGAATCCGCTGTGATCATCAACCACTCAGCGAGGACGAATCCTGTCAGAGCGCTGTCTCGCCACATTGAGGTCAACGGGCTGACAGCATCAGACCCTCTATTCTCATACCGGCTAGCGAACAACTCCCTGCAAGTCCTGACTAAAAAAGAATTCCTTCATTATTGTAACAGAATCTGGTCCCGCGCAGGCATTAGCAGGATCACAGGTCATTCTTTCAGGATCGGCGGTACCACTCACTACCTCACGAAGGGTATTCCTCCCGACGTTGTCAAGGCAATGGGCAGGTGGAAGTCAGACGCCTTCCTCAAATATTGGCGTAACCTAGACACGTTGGCCTCCATTCATATACATCGCCTTCACGTCAGACAAGACTTGCATCGTCGCGCTCTTCACAGGCATTCTGCTCCAAATTAGGTATAATTATCGTAACACACACATATCAATCTCACCATGATTCCACAGGCTTGGCTTTGCTCTCTGGGTTTGTCCACTCACTTACACCTCGTTCGACGTGCCAGTGGCTTCACAGTATCGAGTCAGGTTTGTCTTCACACTCGGTTTTTCTCGCAACCCCAGAGCGAAAATTTATCCGACCTCCTCATCAGCAGTCCGAATAAATTTTCCGTGCCCTAGCCCATCACTAGCTATCAGTACAGACTACGATACCTTAACATCTCTCGATACACCATAGAACCTGTATAGATACATTCTCAATTCCTGTTGCAATCTCGAAATGATGAATTACATGCTGATGAGCCGGTACCTGCATTCCACGCTCAATACCCTCAGAAGCCTGGACCTTGATCACAAAAAATCATTTTATTCCTTTTCCAAAATTCCGTTCTCCGCCGAAGTTTACTTTGTTGTGTCGAGAGGGTAAACACAATGATAGCAAATTGAGTGTTTATCCTCTTCCTTACCTTGTTTATTCCTCTCTCTTAAATTGCTTAATCCTGTTCTTCAATTACTGTTTTACTTATATTCTTTCACACTTAAAACTAATTATATTTCACACTAATTATTCTTTCGCCGTTCCGCGGCCCATTTGTTTTCAGTGTCAAGATGCGATGATATTTTATATATACAAAAAAGTCAAAAAATTATATGTACTAGAGGAAGAAAGACTACAAGAAAGGGCCGAGGGGCCGAGGTCCAATGTCCGTTGCTACTCTACTCCTCTTTCTCCGACCGGGCCTTCTTCGGCGCTGGTTTGTTGCCTTCCTCCTCCTCTACCTCTACTTCCTCTTCCCCTTCTCCATCCTTCTCCCCTTCCACTATCTTCTCCTCTTCTTCTTCTTTGCTGTCCACGACTCTCCTCCGTTTCTTCGGCAGCTGCAAGGGGCCGGCCTCCGGCATTTTGGGCAGAGATCTTCTTCGTCTGGCTGCATCTATCATAAGCCAATCCAACTTCTTGTTGAAATGCCTATGATAGGTGTTGGCCTTCACTTGGCCCTCTCAAAGCTGCCTGTTGTCAGCAAGCAACTGGGCCATCTGGCTTTCCAAGATGGCCAGCTGCTCGCTGGTCGGGTTGGATCCTCCTTCTTGCTTTACCGTGAAGGGTCGGGTGGAATAGGAACACTGTACCTTGGCGTTGTGGCAGGGTTTGCAGATAATCGAGCTCCTCTTGCCAGCCTGCATCTGGCAAGGGATTTTCTTGCTCCTGCATCGTTCGCAGGGAGCTCTGTCGTCCTCATTGTCCTCGTCTCCGCCATCATCGGGATCCTTGTCAACGGGCTGAGAATAGGAATGTTAGTATAAAGAGAAGACCAAGGGTCTTGATTACTTGCCTGGGCCTTAGCTTTCCCTTTCTCTTTTCCTTTTTCTCTCCGGATCTCCACCACAGGCCTCCGCGGGGACCCCGAAGTCTTTTCAGGTGAAGAGCCCCGCCGACTGCGGGCCGTAGCTGCCTCTGCCATCCTCCTTCTCCTCTCTTCCCTCGCCGCGGCCTGCTCCCGCGCCTCCTCCGCTATTCTTCTGGCCGCCTCCTCCTCGGCCTTTTGCTTCGCCGCCACCGCCTTCTTCTCCTTCATTCGGCGGACCTTCTCCTGTGCCTTCCTGAGGATTTCCTCCTCGTCCTCCTCCAAGTCTTCATCCTCGAGGGAGGCGGGATTGGTGGGTGGTGCAGGTAACTGACGGAACCCCAAAGGGCCGGCAGCGGACGACAAGGTGGTGGTGGTTTGAGTGCGGCTAGCTGACATTGTGGGACTTAGAGGACTTTGGAAAAGCTAAGGCCATAACGGCAAAACCTGGCCCTTCTTATAGGGACAAAATGGCGCACAGACTGGCTAAAATTTTCCTTCAAATTGTACTCGGCTTACGGTGGACCAACGAAATTTTTCCTGATGACTAAAGAATAATTTCCGCTGCTAACGGCTTTCGAGGGCTCAAGCCTAAGAGGGGGATACTGTCAAGTCCATGCCTCGGGACCCATGTCGCCGCTTGGTATTCTGAAGATCTACCTTTTATTGTAATCTCATCCTTATTGTTCTTTCTCGCTACACATACCCTTTCACTCTAGTCTCTCCTTATTGTCTTTTACTTTACCCTGTAGGTTAGTCTGGCGTTCCGCACTGTTGCGCCAATCCGTAGATATAAATACTGCCTGTACACTACTGTAGTTCCTCAGTTTAATTATCAACTTAGATTCCCTTTCTAACTCAGTCCATCTCTTAAAGTCTTCAGGCTCATTACCTCGAAGCACTCTCTATAGCCTTAGGACTTATAAGTTCTCTGGCTTGCTCCTCGTCACCGGCAATACCGCCGCTCCGACTTGGCTGCTCCTAGTTTCCCTCCTCACTACTCTTGATCTCCAGGGACTAGCGGTGTAACAGCGGTGTTGTTAATAACTTCACTACTGTCCCACTTGACTTCCGCTCTTAGACACCTGTGGCCTCTGGCACGGTTACACAGTGTACATGATCTTAACACCAGACAGGCCAACCCAAATTGAGGTAGATGCTTCAGGCTTTGCTACCGGTGGTGCCCTTATGCAGAAGCAAGATGATGGCCAATGGCATCCTGTTGCCTTTAGATCAGCCTCCATGCAGACAGCTGAACAAAACTACAAAATCTATGATTGAGAAATGCTTGCTATCATTGAGGCTCTGAAGGACTGGAGGAACTTCCTCAAGGGACGTCCACACCCCTTCAATATCATCACTGATCACTCTAATCTCAAATTCTGGTGTACAGCTCAGGACCTGACCCACCAACAAAGTGCTTGCTGGGCCCTGTACCTATCATGGTTTGACTTCCATATGATTCACCATCCTGGCAGAGTCAATACTCAAGCTGATGCTTTCTCCCATATGGCAGTTCATCATGTATCAGACAGTGATGATAACCAACAACAGGTTGTGCTAAAGCCTAGTCATTTCACCAAAATCACAGCCTCTACGCTATAGAACCTCCTAGAGGATTGCATCAGGAGAGCCTCACAATTGGAAGCACAGGTATTGGAGGGCCTAGAAACAGTCAAGAAGCATGGACTGCACTTATCCAATGGGATAGCCGGATGGGGAGAGGATAACAGTTTGGTCTACTACTGAGGTCAAGTATATGTACCAGCCAAAGATGATTTACGCACTGAGGTACTCTGCCAATGTCATGACCATCCAACTGCTGGACATCCTGGACTACATGGGACACTTGATCTGGTCAGCACCCACTTTTGGTGGCCAACACTGCGTTCCTTTGTGGAAAAATACATGGAAGGATGCAAAATGTGCACACACAAAAAGATGCAACAACACCCATGAGCTGTAACTCAACCACTGGATGTACCATCAAGTTTATGGGAAGAGGTAGGAGTCAACTTGATAATGCAAACTCAGTGGCATTCCAGCTGTAAATGACCGCATACAGATACTTCGGGAAGCCAGACAGGATGCAGGGGCTGCATTGCACTTAGGTAAAAAGCAACAGAAGGAAGGATATGAATGAGAAAAGCAGAAAGCTCACCAGTTTAAAGTTGGTAATTTTGTTTGGCTAAGTGTGGAGGACATCAACCTCCAACTATCCAGCAAAAAGCTAGGAGACCGGCTGCTTGGACCGTATCACATCCTAGAGAAGATCAGACCCTTGGACTATTGCCCTTGACCTCCCTATTTTCCTCAACCACATTCACCCAGTGTTCCATGTTGACAAACTCTACCCCTGGAAAGGTAACACTATCAATGGAGAAATTCCTACACCACTAGAACCAGTCTATCTCAAAGATGAAGACGAGCCAAAGTATGAGGTGGAGGATATCCTGGATAGCCAAGTCCGGTGGAAGAAACTTGAATACCTGGTCAAGTGGAAGGGCTACGATGCAGGGCACAACTCCTGGGAGCCAGCTCCCAACCTCAGTCAGGCTTTTCACAAAAAGCATCCGACAGCAGCGAAACCTTGGCCATCGAGGGCAATGGTCATAAGGAGGGGGGTAATGTCATGAAGTACGCAACCCCTATTATTTTCCTTTCTCACCATTGCGACGCCTCTACTTGTACAATACATCATCCCATCACGATTACATTCCATCGCTGTCAATCCCCCATCGATTATTGATCCACCTGACCCACCTCTCCTTCTACTGGCTTCCGCCACCTTCCTTGCCCCTGAACTGTACAGAATTACATTGTTGTTTCTCGCAGACCAGATTATGTATGTATAGCCAAACCCCCACAGCCTGGTCCCTTATCCTGACCTCTCTGTCATTATCTTGGGACCAGGTATGTGCTTACTTATTGTTACCTATGACTACAATACTCAATATATTTCTGTCATTATCTTGGGACCAGTCCACCTATGCTCTGCTCAAGTCGCTCCACCCCGCTCTCCTGCTCCATTAAGTCACTCAGCCTCTGCTGCTTTGTGACAGTTATAAACTAACTTTCCACCATGAATTTTACTTCGTATTGGCAACTTTGTGAGTTAGTTAAATCTGAGATTTGTGACTTCACAGCTCAGGGTGACCAACAACGCCCCCTGTAAACATTTAGTTTGACCTGCCTGTCACTGAACAATTGATTGAAAGTTTGCCCTTTGCTTCATTTTGACCCTCAGGATTTACTGATACTTTGTGGTACCCAGATAAAATTGCACTGTGGGGATGAAACCCTAATGTTGTAGTGAATATGAAGAGATTAGGTACAAAACTCTCCAAAACTCTCCAAAAATTCTCTACCAGAGTTTGCTGAGACTTCACAAAATTTTCTCCATGAAACAATCATGAACATGGCAGGAAACACAATTATTTTGAATATTCCTATATTGATTTTAGCCTAATCCTTAGCAGATTGTATAATCTCAGCTACAATTTTTTACAAAATTCTCAAAAATTTCAGCCTATCCTTCATGAGAAAAGTCCTTCATCCCTGCAGTGTTGGGCTTTCCAAAATTTATTTACTTTTTATGCAATGTATATCCACTGTCTCCACTGTCTCTGTCCCTGAACAAAGGAAATTCTTTTTTGGAGACAACTAGGATGTACCTACATACTATGTAAACAGAAAGCTATTGAATATGTCAAGATCCTTATATGACTTTATTGTTGTGTAACCACCTCACTCTCTTCCCATTCCTCATCGACACTTTCTCTGTCACTATCTTTTCCCTGTTCCCCCTTTTCCAGAGCACACCTCAATCCTCCCCAAACTCCATCTACAACCCCCATGCCCCCAGCACATGCACCCACCAATGTTGTTGCATAATAGAAATTTGCATTCCCGCGTCCATGGGTGAGCCACAAATGCGCAAAAAGTGGTTGGAGAAGAGTGGAATGGAGGAGGGTGAGAAGGGCTGGGAGGGGAGTGCGGAGGACTGAAAGAAAGTTATCAGTGATTAATTGATTCATCCAAATGAACAACGAGAAGTAAAAAGGTCAGTACAAATGAATGGAATGAAGAAGACCGAACAAAAACAAAGAACACACACTTACATGGATACACCTCCCCAAAAATACCCCACATCACAAGGAACAGACCCTGATCTGAGAGGGTCGGGTAGGGCTTGAAGGTTGCGAGGATTCCGGTAAGAAGGAAGAGAGCATAGAGAGGATCGTGTCTGTGTTGAGAAAGTAGGTAAGTAAGGCGTACAGGAGAGATAGGAAGGAGTAGGGGAAGCAAAAGGAAAACGCACTGAAATTTGATACATATCGGTGCGACGTACATCAATAGGTGGACCTATTTGTAGGTGATTAGTGAGGCTGAAAAAACATGGGAAAAACACATTGAATAACGAAAACAAAAGAAAAACAAAAGAGGGATGAAAAGAAACGCTGCGGTGAGCCAAGAACGAACATAACAAAGACAGGAAACCGGAGAACATGAAGAAGTGAGTGAATGAATGGAGAATTAGTGGATGAACAAGCAAATGAATAACTTTTGTAGGAGTGGAATAAAGGAAAAGCAATGAACGAATCGAGCGCTTGATCGCACGTCCGGTAATGAAAATATAAACGAAACATTGCAGCAAAAGAAAGACATGATGTGATACCACCAAGACCCGAATCTGAAATGAAGGCACAAAGACATGAAGAAAAATACACACGACATACAAAAAAACAAACAGCACATCCACCGATAACCATAAGACTTCAAAAAATGAAAGAGACGGAATGACAGAATACATTCCGATAGCTCACCTCGAACACGACCAAGAAAAACGCTCTGAAATGATCGAACATTTCTGTGAAGAAATACCACCAAAGGCCGGGATTTGGTGTAAGAGATGGGAGAGAAAGGCTGAATACGAAGAATTCAGCCTTTGTCACCAACGAGTGATTTGATGCGGAGACTCACCTCGCACCCCAAGTACTGCCCATCCATCCCCAATGACCGACAATCAACGTTGATACGAGGCTAAGTGCGGCAAAGTATACGAGGAACTCTAGTATGACCGGGAAGACTGCGCGAAGGATTGGATGAGTCTGGGGATGTAGAGGCGACTGAGACTTCGCCTGTGTCTCGTCATTGGATTTTGACTTGGATTCTGACCCGGAATCCGTCTTCGCATTCGAGTCAATCTTTGCCTTGGACTCTGCCTCTACCTGGACGTCCTGCTGCTTCCCCGAAGATGGTGTCGCCAGAACGAACGCTCCTGGATCCATCAACCTACTCCCCGGGCCAGCAAGTATCAGCATAACCAGTGGGGGGAGGAGGATAATAGCATCAAGAGAGAGATGGATACGAAGCGCAAGAAGGAGGAGGGATTTTGATTGTGCGGAAGAGTGGAAGGGTTTATCTGAGGTGGAGGAACGAGTGGGTGAGGAAGCCTTCGATGAAGATGAGTCAGTATCTTGCCCTCCGTCTACCTTTGGTGCCACGTCTGCTGAACTGGCGCATTCGCATCCCCACGCCACGGCACCCAAGAGCACCGCGTTTTCCCAAGCGCTTGTGAAACGCGCAAGAGAGGGGAGGATATGGAATGGGGAGAGGAGGTAGAGTGCTGGGAGGAGAGAAGGAAGGAGGATGTCTGGTGATGAGGATGCCAAAGACGTAGATGTAGACGACGAGGATGACATTGACAACATACCCGTCCTCCTCGTCCTGGCCCTCCATATTCTCACCAAAAACCACGCTGACAGCGCGTCGGGAGTTATCCAGAGGATGATTTCGAGGAGTGTTGAGAGGAATTTGTATATATTTGGTAGGTGGGATGGTTCGGTGGTTGAAAGGACTGGGAGAGAAGAAGGGAGGAATGAAAAGGAGAGATATAGCGGCGACTTTTTACGCGACACGTAGAAAGATTCGTAAAGAGAAAAGTGAGGTATCCAATTAGCAATAACTTCTCTCAAGAAACAGGAATGAACGGACGAAATTCAACTCACTACACCAACCCTTCCCCGTCCGTCTGCATATACATCCACACCACATCTATACAACCACATTCCTTCCTTCAGGTTCGCATACGATGTCAAAGGCGATGAGGCACTGAGCAATCCTGGTCCAGTTGTTATGAGCTCAACCACTGAGTTCGCTCCACCACTGGGTGAAGAGGAAGAATAGTATACGTTGTCGCTTGTTATGTTACTGAAGCGAGCAGGCTGTTGAAACGACGTTGCCGAAGCAGATAAATAGAACTCCAATCCAAACGCTAGCAAGACGCGAAGAGCAATACATAGCGCCATGGAGTTTCTGAAAGAAGCCCAAGACATCGGAGATGACTTGGAGGAGGGAGACGACGATGAGGATTTCAAGGACTTTGCAGATAAAGACATGGTCGAGGATGCTGCCAGCTTGTCCACTTTTCGCCCTGCACTATATGCGTGCCAAGTGGCGAATTTCGCCAGAAAACCTCCCTATGCTTGAATATTTAATCCTTCAAATGTAGGGAACGAAGCAGTTACGGAGACAGTGATTTCTGAACAGAATAACCCAGCACCTATTATTATTGCGAGCAAAGCGAAGCAATTCAACGTGAGTTGTTAATTTCATGATCCCACGATGTCACAGCCACATCCCGATTAGGTTTCTTCGCCTCTATATTCGCCTCCTTCGTCCGGCTCGGAGGGGGCCTTTTGGCCCTCCAATCCAACATGGAATACTCGCTTCGTCGCTTCGAGGTGTTAGCTGAGTAGCTAGTGCTATCGCACCTCGGTACAATAGGTAGATCGTACATACTATAGCTAAGAGGGACCTGCAATAGGCCACACTCAATGCGACTGCATGTTAACCAAATTTAAATCCATTCCATCAGTTCATAGCTTCACATGCGTATGGTTCGGTGGTGTAGTGGTTATCACGTCTGTCTCACATTAAATGTTGCACAGGAGGTCCCCGGTTCGAGACCGGGTCGAACCATGAGGCACTGTCGCCATTTTTTTTCAAAGCTACTTGATTAGGTGGTACAGTCATGTATCACCATTTGGGATGATGAAATTTCTTGGTCGAAAATAAGTACATCACAATCTAAATAATGCAGTTACTCTAGGCTAGGCAGATACAAGGCTACCAGTACAAAGCTTTTATCAACTTGGTTTTGTTATCTGAGGAGGGACGTCAATGCCAGCCTTTAATCAGTACAGGAAGCTGTTATCAGTCGAAAATCACCATTTGGGATGTGACAAATCACGCCGATAAGATGCTCTGATAATCTATTTTAGGGAATTGATCATGTGCTTTACTGTAATCAATCAATCAGACTCAACACCATATCCACTTTGGGAGTGCGTGATGTGACAAGCCCGTTGTTGTTCGTTCTTTCTACTGGTGTCAAACATAGTTTCCTTGCTTCTACTTGGATCAAAGCTTGTGAACAGGTGTATTGATGTAAGAAGTACATTAGGGCAAAGTCACAGCAGTTCTCTGTTGCAATCAACAACACAATGACCCAAACAAATTTCATTTCATCCCAAATCAACACTTCATTTCAATATCCTGACAGCAATACTTTGGGTCTCTCTTCTCAAATTTGACAGTAGTGTGCAGCATGAAGTCTTTTAACTCTTGATGTAGCCAGGAGTTTATGTATATCATTAAATCAAGTAAAAATCCAATTTGTCCCATTTGATGATACCATCCCAAATGGTGATACATGACTGTACCTAAGTCGCTTGCGAAAGCACCACCCTTTCAAATATTTTAGCTGTAAATTACCCAAAACTCATCCGACGAGGTGTTTACAATCCTTTCAGACATAGAGCATTCTCCCTTCGGATCCCAAACCTTGACAAAATTTTATTCTGCAAAACTTCTTTACGGACATACAAATAATAAATATCATACACTCTCCGACCTGACATCACCCCATGAGATTTTTGAAGATGGAATTGGTGGCAGGACGCTCAATTGTCCGAGTTTTAAATGACCATTCCAATATTCCGTAGTACCGGCAATCGCGGGACCGATTTTCTTCCATGTCACTTGAAACCAAGTCCGCCATAGATTGACGATGGAAGCGCATTGTATCCAATTGCCCGCTATGATGAAATCCAGTCTGTATTTCTACCCCACCAGAAGCAAAGGCTCGGACTGTTCTGTCAAGAGTGTAATCTTGGGTGATAAGAAGGAGGACAACAACTGGGTAAATTCCCTGAAATTTTTATCAGCAGATGGACTGGCCTGGTTGGAGTCACTTACTGCAAGCTGAGTGCTGACAGGTGTATACAAGTCAGCCACTGTCCCATCTAAACCTTTCAGTGGTATAAGCGAAGACATGAGCACAGTGAGCTGTTCCACTGATGATTAGAAAAACACACGTTGAATGAAGGGTAACAACGCACACAAGACACCGAGTACAAGGCTCCCGTCTCGATGAGGAGAACGAAATTTTTTCCCGCCCGTGAACGTCCGTCAACAGCTGTATCCAAGTTGTTTCGTATCTCAGTTCGGCTTCTCCTGATAAATGAAATAAGCAGCATTCCAAACGATGTGAAGAGACAGGCTGGAAAGAGACAAGAAAGTTGACCGAGCCTTCAAAGAAATTAAAAATGTCGCCAGCAACTTGAAGTTCGTGAGAAGGGACAACACCAGTGTTGCCACCTGTGTAACGTTGATACCGTGGTTCAACTGACTCCCCATCTCTCAGGTCTCCTTTATGTCAATGACCATGAATGTGATACGAATAGCAATTGTGGCTATTACGGAGACGTAGAATAGAATGAAGAGTTGAAGGGCAACAGAATCGATAATAGAAGGAGTCAACTTGTTCGAAAAGAAAACTACTTGTATTAAGTATACGCACCCATAACGAGACCGAGCATAAACAGACACATCTTCAAAGTCTTCGTTCCATCCACCGAGCATAACACCCATGCACGCCAGACGACTACTCCATCCGTGAGGACATACTGCATCAAACAGTAGTAACACCATGATTCAGTGACTGCACAACAACAACAAAAAAAACCAAGACGGGACGCACGTTAACCAGTATCAATGCATTGAATAAAGGTAAAAGTCGGTCCACTTCGGGCATCAGGATCAGCAGCGAGGAACCAGACTTGGATTAGCCTAATCAATGTCGCTATCGATGCGATCCAGTGCGTTGTCGATAATTTGAACATGAATATGGTCATCCCGAATAAGATCTTTCGTGCTCTTGTAGCGAGTCCCCTGCGGCTATAGCTGCAATGGCATGTAACAAAGATTAATGATCAAGCAGTTATAATCGCAGTCGCCGCAGGAAAAAATGCCTGAGCCTCGACAAGTTTCTCCATGTTGACTGACCCGGCTCTAGAGAGGGTAGGATGAAGCTTACAGCATGACATAGGAAGAAACAGGAATCAAAACGGTGTATATTCCTGGCCAAAAAAATACCATTATCATAATTAATTCTTGATTGTAATTTGAACACGACGACACTCACCATATACGAACGTCTGTGGGATCACAGCGATAACATGGCCGCTGTTATACAACAGAACGATGGCATGTGCCTGCTCCTCAGCGCTATTCCGTGTCATCACACTCGATGTACTTGGATTCGTGTATCAAGAAAGGCGAAGGAAGAGGGTTAAAGGACCAAAAGGGTCGAAGGGAAACACGAATAATAAATGACAAAATGAAGCAAAATAAGAAAAAGAACTTGAAGAAAAGCACAATACTCCCGAAAGAATCAGATGGTTGTACTTGGACAAAGCTGTGACATCCTGACATGCAACGATTGAATGTATGTATATCTCGAAATAACCTACTTATCGCGAATAGGGAAGTCTCGTTGTGGTCCCTGTAGACTGCCTCGTCATGACATTTCGATAGAGTTCGGGCGCATGGATGCAGTTTAAACGACTATATGGAGCGCCACCGCCCATGAGACCTTGAAGTCTCTTGAAGTTTCCTCTGGCTGAGTCATCATTGAATAGAATAGAAGATCAGTCCAGGTTGATGCTGATGTCGAGGAAAAGTACGAGCTGAGAACATCGCATGTACAGTGCTTTGCGAAATGGTTTGCTTGCATGGATTTTTTACCAAATGTTTATTGCTGTTTATTTCTAGTTATTTGTCCAATACATTTTTGGGCCGAGGCTCGAGAGGGCTCTTTTTGAGGACCACCAGGGCTGTCGGGCTTCAAAAAGTGATTGATGAATCCTTTTTGGGGTAAAAATATATTGGACAAATAAATAAACACAAATAGATGTGAAAAAGTCGAGCAAGCAAAGAATTTCGCAAAGCACTGTAGCAGCTGTAGTCTTCGCGAAGAAGGATTCGGAATGAATCAAAGAAGATTATAGTATATGTTCAATTTTAATGAGAGAAATATATAGCGAGTGCGAGAACCTGAACTTGGGAATTCACACGCATCACCGTTAATCTCAATTTCATCCTCCTCCCATCATGCATCGGACTCCAAGAGGGATTCGACCTCTTGAAAGCTGGTGCCAATATGTAGAAATGAAGGGGAAAGTAGGGGAAACACCTTTTCAGAGGTGCGATTTTCGAGGCAATTTTGCTGACGGTTACCTTGTACACTGCACAGGTACTCCAGGGTACTCCCAGGTACTCGCTTCGCGCGCGATAATCCCTCAAGAAAAAATTCTAAAGTCCAACCTAGTCCAACCCATGACCCAGTACCCCTTCGCCCAGTACGACAAGGGTATAACCTGGTATAACATCGTCCAACTTCAAGCTTCAGTCACATCTGATTTGTTCAACCTCAGACACGATCAGAACTAGGCCGTCGGATTTTTTCACTCGTTTTGCTGTGGGCTAGCCGTCGCGGTTTCATGCTCTGCTCGTGCATATGCTACTGGGGAGGTATCTGGAGGCACCCTGCTGTTTTGTTGTCCCGGCCCTCGTAGACCCCTGCAGCCCTTGCCACTTGGAAGTATTCAGATCAACAAAGAGACCAGTCAAAGCTCAGAGACACCCGATCGCAGTGTGACACAGCGCAGTCCCACAGAGTATCGAGAAATGGTATAAAAGAGCTTCCGGAGAGTGAGTTATCTCCCCAAGCTGCTGGTCAGTTCGAAAAATCTCCGTATCGCCAAAAAAAGCCCTTTCCGCTCGTCTCCACCTTTCGTCTTGGACACCGTCTCGAATCGAATCGATCCTTCATTGACGTCTAAACAGAAATGCGTTTCAGCCTTGTATACCTTGCTCTAGGGCTCGCCTCTGCTGCGTATGCTGCTCCAGTACGTCGTTACCTACCTCACAGCAGCTAATAACTAAATTTCACAATTTTCTTCATCCAGTCCACTGCTCGAAGCCCCCGCCTCGTGACTGTCACTTTCCACGATAGGTCCGCAGGGGCCAAGCTCTCAGCGACGACGTCTGAACTCGAGCTAGACCCAAAAGTGAAGAGCGGGTTGGACAGAGTGATGCAGAAATACGGTCCAGGAGGTCCCCACGAGTTCCAGTACACACACAATTTCGAAAACGTTGACGACAAGGGGTTCAGTGTTGCCATGACAGGGTTCAAGCCGTGTAAGAACGGCTATACCTGTGTTTTTAATGTACTTTACGATGAGGCGACGAAGCCGGTTCTAATTAGCCTTATACCGAGTGCCTAGGAACGTAGAAAATTACTTTTACTGTTCATTGCCGCTTTCTTTTCTTCGACTTCTTCGATGGTGAGATTCTTGACAGACGAGAGTCTGCATGTGTGCCACCACGACTACCTCAATACGATTCAACAGCTGTCAGTCGGAGCCTAAGGGGGACTACTCCTGTTTGCGTGTGGCGAGGTATACGAGGGGGTACGGGATATAATGTACATTCATGGTACTGTAATGACCTTCATGGTGCCACACGACCTGTGGCTATATCATCCCCTACAGACATCTTACTACACAGAACCGATAAGCTAGGGATGCACGAGGATGCATGTAGCTTGTCGTGGCGACTCCTCGGTACGTACATAGTTTGAAGGGTTCTTTAAAAAAAACTAAAACGACCCTCATGGTGCATTGTGTCCTGTTGTTTCCAAGTTGTTTCAGGCGCTGCTTACCGACGGAAAGGAACGGAAGTGCTAGTTACAGCACAAACAAGACTCAAGAGTCACTAAGCTCAAGCTTCAAGACCAAAACTCTCTTCGTTCGAATCCGTCATCATCCTCGAATTTTCTCACGATAGAAAAGCGGAATTCACGTAGAATATGAGTACCAAAAATACTATGGGAGGTGGGGAACCACCTCCTCTTCATGAACCGGATATGCACCGCGTGAATGGACGCCCTAAGACCCCAGAAAGACCTCCCTCGATGCTGGGTAAACGAACGGAACCATCGAACACGCCGAAAAAAGATAGAAACGAAATACACCGACCAAAATCCCCACTAGTACGAATCATGAAAAGACGGAGAGGCCTCCAACCTGGAACTGAGAGCGACACAGGTGAAGACTTCATGGATGCGGAGGAAGGAGAGATAGAAGACGTACCACCGCAAACATCGAATCCAAAACCCTTACCCCTCCCCGAATCAGCATCTCACACAGATACCTTCGAATACGCCCTCGACCTCATTAATTTCATCATGGGAGCAGAACACTTGATAGAGTGGTCAGACGGACTAAGCCATAAAGCTATATGGACGACCGAAATACTCCTCTCGTTCACACCTAAGCAATACGCCCAGAAGGACCACTCTACGGTTATATACAAGGACAACAGCACAACGATAATTCAGGAACTCCGACAACTATCTAAGCGACTCGACTCCATGGAAAAGTGGCAGACCAAATCGACCGATCCGACCCCGGGACCCGCTAGTACGAGAACACCGAAAGATTCACCAGGGATAGTGTCTGTCCAAGCCTCCGGCCCAGTTTACGCCCCCAAACTCAGGAAATCCTTGCCTACATTACCCCAGAGCCGTGCCCGTGAACCCGAATCACCTCTTGACCGCAACCACCCAGCCCGACTTGTAATCTCCTTGAGACGTGACGCACCTCAGAAGAATTTCATCCCTCGAGTAGCGGTAGCCGAGATCAACGAACGCTTGAGCAACGCCGTTGATTCTCAACCAGAGAAAGAGAAAATCCGGGTAACGTCAGCCACAAAGAACTATAAAGGCAGCATTATCCTCACCACGCTTGAGCACCAACGAGGAAACCAGCTTGAGCCACTGGTACACCTCTTCCTAGACATCTTGACCAACGAACCACTCTCAGACGTAAAAATCCAAACTGATGAGCCTCGCGTGAAGATCCAAGTTAATGGAGTACCTACTGGCCGAGACGAAGGACAGACTTTCACCCCAGCGGATCTGAAAGCATTTCTACTAGCGGACAACCCGGTGTTCGAAACGGTCCGACTTGCAGACCCACCTTACTGGATGAGGGCATCAGAAAACTTGAAGGAAACGGATTACTCGTCGTTCGTTCTCTCCTTCCACAACCGAGAGGATGCCGAAAAGGTATATGCGAAGGGTAAACTGATTATCGCAGGAAGGGGCTGCACACTGAAGCCTCACGCCCCACTACCGCCAACACCGCAATGTGCACGTTGTTGGAAGTTCGGACATCATACTTCCATCTGCAGAGATGAGGTCCGATGCCGCAAATGCAGCGGTCCACACCCTGAGACATCCCATACTGACACTACTGAAGCACTTAAGTGTGCAAACTGTGAGGGCAATCATGCATCCAATGCACGGATATGCCCACAACGAGCCCGTTTCTTGAAAGCAACCCGAGACAATGATGGGAAGGGAGGTGCGAAGATGAGAACTGCTGGTGGGGGAAAGAAGACCATGGCACCGACACCAAATGGGTGGAGTACGGTACGCCCAAGGGGACCGAGAAGCACACCAGGGACAATAATCATTCCGGTAACACAACCACACCAAAACGGAGGACGGTATGGACTGTTAGATGAGTCGGAGATGGATACGCGACCGGACACAACTGCGAAAGACACCAGTACGCCCTCCATTTAATGAAATCACAACCTATCAGAATTATCCAGTTAAACACTAACCGAAGCAATCAAGTTTGCCACACAGCACTAAACACTTTTATTGACAGATACGACATTATCTTAATGACTGAACCATGGTGGGGTTCAATTGGAAACAAACAGGAGGGCCCAGTCTCCCACCGTGCTTGGCTACCAATTTTACCAGTGGGAACAGTACGGGCTGGAACCCGACCGCGGGTAATGGCATACACTAAACGACGGCCCGATTACAAGGTAACCCTCAGGTCAGACCTCGCGCGCGACCTCGACATTCAAATCATAGACATCACGCAAGGGACTCATCCAGTCACCACTATTGTCAACCTCTATTCACAGCCACGAGCAAGATCCAGCCAAGGACGACGGAAACCAGACGCCTCCGAACGACTACAAAAGATACAGCTTCCGACCACCACACCCGTCATCATCTCCGGTGACACCAATCAACACCACAATGACTGGAGCCAGATTCGAGTCACACCGACACTCAAAACTCAACAATTTGTCAACTGGCTCACAGATGGAGGATTCATGCTGATGAATGAGAAAGGAGTACCAACCTACTTCGAACATAGCTCACGAGGTGCGTCATCCACAATCGATCTCACTTTTGTGAACCCAGTAGCGCACGCACTGGATGCAGCTAAGGAGTGGACAGTAGATGCCAAAAGCAGCTGCGGCTCGGACCACCATGCTCTGCGATGGGTCATAGATTATGGGGCAGAAGAGGTGGAGAACGTGCTTGGTGTGAAGTACAACTTCGAGAAAACTGACCCAACAGAATGGAAATTAGCACTTTCTAGGGAACTGCAAAATCACAAGGGACGCTGGGAAGTAGTCCAAAAACTTGACCAGCCAAGAACGGCAGCAGAACTCGATGAAGACGTTAAGATCCTCACGGACGCACTTAAATCAGCAACAGCACAAACAACACCAGAGCGCCAACCCAACGCACGTGCAGTCCCATACTGGTCTAAAAAACTGGATGAGGCCAATGCAACAAGAATCGACCTCCGAAAACATCAGCTCGAATACCGAAGACGCTGGGGCCACAATAACCCTGCACTGCAATCCCAAATCCGCACTGCCAACAACTACTTCCGGAAACTCTTACGCCATCATAAGCATGGATGGATAAACAAGACTCTAGAGGAAATCACACCGGAAGAAATATTCGACATTCGGAAATGGACGCAAGGGTCAAGAACATACCCATCACCAGCAATCAAGCGTACTGATCAAGAACCAGCCGTCAAAATGGAAGATAAACAGGACGCACTACGGAACGTCCTATTCCAACCAGGCTTCACCATGCCTCTCCAAAACCCACCAAACCTCACGGAGGACTTACCAGGTGACATCCCACATGAACGACTCACACGCACAGAAGTAAAGGAAGCAATATATGACCAGAGCCCATCTAAAGCTCCTGGCGACAGCCAGATCACATTCAGAGCGATTCGATGGGCCTGGGAAGTAGAAGCAGACCTGATATTTGCAATCATGCACCATTGCATCGAGACAGGACACCACCCCAGACTTTGGCGACAGGCAATAGCGGTGGCCCTGCGAAAACCCAAAAAACCAGACTACAGTGAACCCAGAGCGTATCGACTTATCCAACTGCTCGAGTGTATGGGTAAGGTATTAGAGAAAATTATTGCGAGACGGTTGGGATATATGGTTGGGAAACTCGGACTGGTACCTGAAACCCAATTTGGAGGTCGAGAGGGAAGCTCAACAGTAGACGCAATACTTGAATACGTCGAAGACGTTCAAGCTGCACATAACCATGGACTTGTCACCAGTACGCTGACATTTGATATCTCAGGTTTCTTTGACAACGTGAACCACAACATCTTACTGAAAACGATGAGAGAATTGGGCATCCCACTACCAGTAGTCAAATGGACAGCCGCATTCTTATCAGAAAGGCAGGCAGCAATCTGCCTTGATGGTATACGTGGACCCATGAAACCGGTGAACAATGGAATCCCGCAGGGCTCGAACGTCTCACCCATCTTATCAATCATTTACGCATCACCTATCCAGAAGAAGTTCAAGGAACATTGTGAAGTCCTACTCCGAAACGACGCACACAGAACCACCAAACCAACCCTTAGTGTATACATGGATGACGGAAACACACGAGTCTCCTCAACATCACTCGACAACAACACCGCCATAATCGCACTGCTTATACGACTCATTATTGGATGGCTTCGCGAAATCGGACTTCTCATTGCACCAGAAAAACTCGAGCTAACACACCATTCATGGAGACAGGATGGAGGATACTCGCCACCAGTATTTGTGGTAGACACTGATGGCACAGTAACCAAAATTACTGCTCAAGAGGCAATCCGTATACTAGGAGTATATCTCGACCGAAAACTGACATTTATACAGCATGTACGATCATTGACAGATAAAGCTATGGCGGTAGTCTCAGCATCAAGAATGCTTGGGAATACAGTACGAGGCCTCTCTCAAAAACACCTTCGAACACTATACCGTACATGCGTACTCCCAGCGATGACATACGCAAGCCCAGTCTGGTGGTCCGGACGCTCAGACCACCTCAAACTATTACAGAAGGTACAGAACACAGCCCTCAGACACATCACAGCTGCATTCCGCACCACACCGATATACGCACTCGAAATCGACGCGGCTATTCCACCTATCAATATATCTCTCGATCATGCCAGTGCAAGATATGCCAATCGACTTCACCGACTCCACAAAAACCACCCCGTTATCCAACGTCTCCCTCCAGAATGGCGAGAAGGTGAAGAACCCACACTTGTTATACCACTTCCCTCCTACAACCCAAAATCGAAACGCCGTCCAACAAAGCCAAACACCATAGACAGACTTCGAAAGATGACATACGACCCACGCGAAGGCGAGACAATCACGCCCTTCTCAACCACACCTTGGCGACGCACAGAAATGGACTGGGATGGGAGACTAACAATACGTGGAACCCTTGGACAGGACAAGAAAGACGCCGCCAAAGAGCACAAAGAGAGGATGTCCGACATTGCTAAACTCAACTCACACCTTGTACTCTACTCTGACGGATCACAACAACTGGAGGAGGGGAGGCTCATAACAGGGTATGGATTTGTGGGATACCGACGAGGCCAAGAAGTATTCTCGCGAATGGGAGGCATGGGCACGACTGCCGAAGTCTACGACGCCGAGATGGCCGGACTGGCACATGGGGCAGCAAAATCAGTTCATTACGCAATAGACTCCCCTTCCGTCCACCACATCCTCATCTTCGCCGACAACTCCTCTGCAATCACGACAATATATGACCAGAAACCAGTAGCAGCCTGCCAGAGCTACGCTCAACGATTTCGACGCTCAATTGAAAAATTCCTCGAATCCGACCAACGAAACACAGTCGAAATTGCCTGGTGCCCAGGACACGAGAAGATAGAGGGCAACGAGAGAGCGGACGGCCTAGCGAAGGAAGCAGGAAAACTCTGGGCACCCACATTTCACACCTTCACCCATGCAAAACGACGAGCCAAAGCCAAAGCTATGGAAGACTGGAGGAAGGAACATGCGCGCAGACCCCTCCGAGGCGGATTTGCACTGGCAAACGGACTACCTCCACGCTGGAAACCCAGAGACTACTTCAACAACACCCCAAGAGAAGTCTACGGACGACTCATACAATGTCGCACACGACATGCCTTCCTCGGTGAATACTACGCCAAATTCGTACCAACAGAACCAATCCAGTGCCCCTGCGGCGCTCGTACACAAACTCGAGACCACATTATCCAAACATGCGAAATCTATGACGACTATCGAGACCTCCTATGGAACGTATCGGATGACCTTGATATAGGGGAAATATTAGGAACTGAAGAAGGAATCGAAGCGCTAGCAGAATTCATCGAAAAAA
Organism: Lentinula lateritia; assembly: GCA_028011325.1. NCBI lineage: Eukaryota > Fungi > Basidiomycota > Agaricomycetes > Agaricales > Omphalotaceae > Lentinula > Lentinula lateritia. Next base: position 88,228 of record JANVFT010000103.1, on the reverse strand, counting down.
GCGGAGCATTTAAAAAGACAGGACAACTAGCACCAGAAATCACGGAGCCGAGACTGGAGGATGCAACAGCTGAAGGAGGAAACGAGGTAGACTGGGAGGAGGAGGATGGTAGGATTGCGGAGGAGGCAAGCGACGACGACGAAGACTAATAGGCGTAATCATACGCTGCAGGCGACAAGATCAAATCCACGGACTCATCAGTTTACACATTGGCTCTATGTTCTCTATCTCTCTCTATGACTCTATGTTCTCTACACCCAATTTTCAATCCCATCTTCCTATACTAACTCCTTCAGCCACTCATATCTGTTGTCCAAACCTCTTGATCACTGCATTTACCTCGACTTACACACAAATTTACTACAACCGTTACGATGCAACAACCAACGAACACAGTTTACAATACATACTCAACCACTATACGATACTCGGTGTCACTAGTACTTAGTACATAGTTTCCCCCGCTCTTGGCTCCGAAATGGTGGCCTGCGGCGGTTAAAATAACTCTCTCTCTCTCTCTCTCAAGCTTCAAGACCCGTCGATTCATCCTTCAACTTCTTGAACTCGTTTGAATTTCAAAGTCCTACGCGGCCACTGCGCTTTCACCTGTTTGCCTAGGCTACCCCTGGCTACCTTCCGCAACGTCTTGCAATGCTGCTTTCATACAAGCCGTCGGGGTTCCTAGATGTTGACAGAGTGGCAATCTACAATCAAAGCTCCAGCCTCGTTGTGCCCACAAAATATATCAACAGCCAATGATGGCAAAACTCGCGCTGTATGGCATATATGAAGAGGGCCAGACAGCAACTTACCTCCCCCAGCTGCTGGACAGTTCAAATCCGCTTCGTCTTAGTTGAGCTCTCTCTTGCATTTTCGCCGCCGTCTTCTGATTGGCATTCACTCCGACGTCTTTCCATCGAACTCTTGTTCCACCACAATCCTCTGCCCTCATCAAAGTTTTCACGATGCGCCTTACCCTCCCCTGCCTCGTTCTAGGTTTTGCATCTGCCGCATACGCCGCGCCATTGACCGTGCGTCCATTATTATCCTCTGAGGACTGAAGAGAATGATTTAGAGATGATTAGAACCTCGCAGCTCGTTCGGCACCGCTGAGCTTTGTCAATGTCACATTCCTCCACGAGTTCAGCGGACCCATGTTCGATCCCCCACGGTTCAGAATCGAGCCGGAAAAGGCACAAAAACTGGCGGAAAGAACTCTTCGGGGATTCCATCGTACTCATTCATGGCTCCATCCCATGCGGATTAGATTCTTGAATGAGTTGATAGATGTGCCTGGTTCAGAAGAAGTGGACATGTCCTTTCATGGGGAATTTGAACCGTGCCACTCGGCACCGTGTCCTGCAACTGTCTCTTGGGATGAGCATGCGGACGACGAGTAGTGTTCAGGTCTTGAACTGTGTTAGATGTCCAAGAGCTGTAGGAATGTACATTGCAACGAAGTTACTGGGTTAAAGTAGATTCTTTCCCTCCGAGTCCTCTTCAGAAGAAGAATACCAAGGGCTAATATATGTTCAAACTCTGATCAGTGATCAAGCCGAGAGCTCAAAGTGATAAGCTACTGATCAACGACTGCATTACCGGACCCAAGGCGGCGAGGAGCATCAAGCACGTCGTTTGCCCGCCTTCCGGCCCTTAATATAGCGACAAGCCTCCTTGCCATCTCAGCACTTCAGTCCATATCAACATCCTCTACCACCTCAATAGTTTCATTTGAGCCAGCACTTTCCCCATTTCCCTGAACCGCATGAACCGCTTCCGACCATCTCGGCCAAACCCTCTTATACAGCGACATACACACTGTGTCCATCTGCGAAATGGGACCGTCGAAATGGGCCTTGAAGTACCCATGCGTGCCCAGGGACTCCTTGATATGCCCTATCCGACCGTGTTTTGTATGGAGCTGAATTGGCGAGAAGTAGTTGACATCCTCTGTTCGTTTGAATTGACTTTGCACGTTATGTAAAGAATGAAGACAGTACTAACCAGCATTGAAAAACATATACCTAACCGTTGCCGTCTTTTTGTGTACTTTGAATGGGTGGCCAGTTAATATTACACGTTTGGCAATTATACGCGTGGTGGATGGGGAAGCGAGGGTACCGGAAGCTACCAGGGCGGGAGTGGGGGAGGTGGTGGAGAGAATAGCATCTACTCCAGTCTCTCTCAAAAGCACACAGCTCACCTTCCCGCTGCCGAACATCACAGGACCATATATTGTAGCCATACTTGTGTCGCCATGCGGAAGGTATCGAAGGAATTTATGGACGTTATTCAAGGGTATTTTGCCTAGCAAAGCAAGTGGAAAGATATACTTCGTGAGCAAAGAAGAATCGGAGTAAGAAAGAGAATCAAGATGACTGGCTACCAAAAACTAGGCCAGGGGAGAATCCCAGACAAAGTGGACTTACCTCCTTCGAAAGCAGAATACACAGGCTTTATTTTCAGCCTTCTGAATCCCATGCAGAGCACCATCGGGTCCTTCGACCGGACAGGATCAGTGTATTCCGTGTTGCGTGTGATGGTGAAGTTCAATACAGTCTGCTTATGTTCGTGTGGAAGCAGGGCGAAAAGTGTGAGCGGCGAAGAGGAATTGGAGGTGGGAGTAATGGTATGGTGTAAGTGGACACTCTGAGGTACATTTCTGAGGACGATCGTTACTCGTGTGCCGGGCTAAGCACAAAAGGAAGTCAGTCACGACGGATATAACGAGTGTAGAACGCGAAGGAAACTATAAACTGGGACAGAAAAGCACGTAGAATGCGAGGAGTATAAAAGGAAAACAAATGGATAGTATAAAACGTGGTGAAATGAAAATTAGAGCAGGCTTACCTCCACACCTCCTCCTTCCTTCTCTATTTTGTTGATGATACTTCTCTCCATCCTCTTAAACGCCCCACCTCCCCTTTTATCGCCTTGTCCCTCCCAGCTGAATATCCTGCCATACTCCCTTGGCAGATTTTCATATGGATCCCACGGGCTTGTTCTGAAACTCCTCAGACCACGATACCGCGCGAAACGTTGTTGAGCGGGAATGTGTTGAGGGGTGTCAATTTCGTCAGGGAACAACGTGTGCGTTTGTTCTGCAATGGCAACAGATCGTAAGCGTTCATTGGAGATTTTCGAGTATTTATGATAGGACATAAAAACATACCTTCCTTTTCCCTCTCCTTGTTCTTCTCCCTGGCGAGTCTCCATGATGCAAGCTGGGCATCTTCTTCGTCCTGTGAAAGATCTTCGAAGTCCGCTTCATCTCCAAACCGGACTTTTCTTTTCCCTCCCCCGCCTGAGATACCATCGTCACCCTCGGCGTCTTCTTCGTCGTCCTCCATAGCCACATCGTCTGCCTCGGGAGTGTCGATCTTGAAGTCGACACGGTTCTCTTTGTCAGCATCTTCCTCGTCATCTTCCTCAACATCAGAATCGACGATCCACGCCGCCTGATATTCGCTCATCCCTTTTGGCATTCTTTTTATTCGTTTGGGTGTTGTGCCTATGGGCGCGTCGGGGATGGGTACTTGTCCTTCTAGATCTAAGTCTATACGACCGGCTGTAAGTCAAGAGGGAAGATTTAGTATTCGTTCGAATTGCTATCATGTAGTTTTACCTCCGTCCATATCTTCATCAGTCGGCCACGTTTGTTCCCTACGCAACTCCTCGTCGTCGTCAGTGGAATTGGTGGATACTAAAGAGTCGGCTTCTGAGGGAGTGGGCTCGGCCAGGAGTAAGGGCTCGACGATTATGTCACTTTGATCCATAGAATCCAGATTAGAGGTAGTTTTAGACGTGGTTCTTGCAGGTCGTGGAAGAGGTGCGCTTAGTATCTATGATGTTGGTTAATGTAAGCGAAAGGAAATTAAAGGTAATGAGATGAATGAGCAGAATGACGGAAACATGAACAGATCGAGAAACAGAGAAACTTCAGACTGACCTTTTCGATCTGATAGTCCCCCCAGCTTGGTAGATGCACTAACCTATTCGGATCAAGGGAGGCGCCACGAATAATCCCTGTAATACTTAACGACCCCAGGGTACTCGGCTCTAAAGCCGAATCCGTTATCGGTTTGGCCCATTGTAGCTGGTCGGCAAGTAGATAGCTCCTTCCCGCTCTCCACTTGACTTCGGCTGGTGTAGATTCAGAGAGGGCACGGATCGTATTAAGAGCTTCACTCGATGCGGAAGAAGATAAATCGTATACGCGATTCAGGGAGGGGACAAAATATTGCGTGAACGATAGGAGAGATTTGAGAATCTCCTTATGTTCTTTTGATGTTGTAGTAGCAGTCTCTTGTGTTGACTCTCCTACGACGGCCACAACGCTAGGCATGCCCACGCTCTGCATGGTCCTCATGAGTGTTTCTCCTTGCTCATCGACTTCCACCGACGGAGAGAGGATAATAAGGACATAGTCGGCGATGAGCACTGCGTCGAGAATTGAATAGAATGTAGTGGGGAAAAGAAACTCTAACGAGGTTTTGAACCGCGATGCATGTAGTTTTGATCTCGACTCCCCGCTCCCATCTACGGTCTCTCCTAGGACCGACGCTAGCCGCTCTACGCATAGCCTTGAATCTATATCGGATGTGAGGGGAACTACAGCGACAATTCGGGATGTCCCTCCAGAACTAAACAGCCTGCGCGAGTCGACCAATGATTGCCTCTTCGTCAACTGTGCCTGCTTAGCTGCATTCCGTCTGTTCAAACGGAGTTGCGCCGAGTCATTAGAGGTTGTTGAGTGCAATTTGGGAGATGAACGGGGAACCTTGCCTGCGATGTGGATAAGTGTGTATGTGTAGAGCATGACCAGATCGATCACTTACCCTTCTGAGCATCCTTCAAGCTTCCTTTCGTTGTATGCTTGCTCTTGAATGCCTTATTTGACTGTTTTAGTGTCGGCCGATGGTGATGCTGCTGGGTAACCATATCCTACGTTCTCGAAGTTTGAGGATCTTCTCTCAAAAAGTTATCGATTATAGGCAATGTTTGATGATACAGGGTATTTCAACGACCAAGGATTATTTTTCAGCTTACACGATGTCAGCTGGGCGTTTTTTGGAGTATAAGATGAGCAGAAGATGTAATTATCCTTGGGTATCGTCCTGATCCTCGAGGTGATTGTCAAAATTTCACGCCTATCGGCAGGCACTATTGTGGGAATTTCTTGATCATCATCCCACTTTACTTAACTTACTTAAGGTTGTTCTCCCTCAACCACTGCAAAATATTTACCGCAAGGCTCGCGCGACTGTGCTCAAGATAGCGCCTCTGGCACTCGCAAGGCGAAGACACCAGATTGCCTTCGATCCGACCGCTGAACTCTCCAGCGCCTTTCCTCGGAAGATAATGTATATGCGGCCATACCCGTGTGCCAATGATTCATGGCATAGAGTGCCCATATCCGTTGTCGGGGTCTAGCCGATGTTCTTATTCATCTTGAAGTGGGCTTGATAGCCCATAGCGCTGGTAGTTAGGAAGAACCACTCCATACATCGGATGGCTACCAACTCAAGAAAGCTCTTGCAAAAAAAAGACATTTCAAAATTTCAATTGTTTTCGAGGTCTTTTGCTTGTTGAGGCCAAGGGTTGAATGCTGTAGTCTGTTTTTGTCAACCAACCCAATTTGGTAATTCCGAACTTGAGAATTGTCGGGCATTCGGCGTTGGTTGGCCGCCTCTGTACTCATTTGTTTTACCCTTTGTGACACTCTGCCCTCACAGATTCAGCGCCCAGATTACACAGAATGCTACTGAGCGACGCACCGATAGCCGACGTGAAGCTACATAAATTGGAGGGTTCGGCGACATCATGTTTTATTATTTGTTACTATCCCTTCCCTCTTTACGCGTCCTGATCCAATACTGGTGAGCGCCCGGCTCAAGGCACCCATATCGAATCTAATTCCACCACTTTTCTTCTCGCAGCTACGATGAAGCATGCAACACGTCTGCTCCTCTCCATCCTGGCCGTTATCGACCTCGCTCTAGGAAATATCATCTCCGTAAGCAGTAAAGTTCATGGAAAGCCGACACCAGCCGTTCAAGTCAACGTTGCGTCTGGAACCACCATTGGATCTGTATACTGCGAGTATTGTCTGTTCCTGTGTCTTCATTGGAAACTCACGCTACATGATAGGGATGACGAACGAAGATAGCGGCAACTACATCCTCGCAGCAGATGTCGGTTCAGACGGACAAGTTAACCTGCGTGAAGCGTATGCAACTGGCGGAATGGGTCTTCACGGGATCAACGGAGGGAATACTGGCCCAGATGGACTTTTTGGGCAAGGTTCTGTAGCTGTGAGCAATGTGACGAACATGCTCGTTGCGGTCAACGTACGTCTCTTAGTTCTCTTGTCGATTATAATCCGTTCTGATTCGGAATCCTTCCTATGTATGTATATACAGCCGGGATCCGGAACAGTTTCGCTCTTCTCCATCAACCCTTCTGACCCAAGCAATTTGACACTCATTGGTGACCCTGCGGGAAGTGGTGGTCAGTGGCCCACGTCGGTCACGTTCAACAAAGCTGGAGATAGTGTTTGTGCTTTGAACGGAGGCGAAGTTAATGGCGTCAGGTACGGGCGCTCCCCCTTCAAATCAATACTCGAATTAATCAACTCTTGCATAGCTGTTTTTCCGTGCACCAAACTTCCGGGTTAACACCTCTGGCCGACACCACCCGCTACCTCGGCATCAACCAAACCACACCTGCTGCTGGACCCACGAACACCGTCAGCCAGATCCTCTTTTCCTCCGACTCTTCAAAGCTTCTCGTGGCGTACTCTGGTACAACACCCACTGCCCCAGGATATCTTGGGTACTATGACATCGGTGTTAATGGATCTCTCTCGAAGAACTTTTCAGCTATTGCACCTCCTTCTGGTGGTGTCTTACCGTTCTCCATCACACCAGTTCCGGGCCAGGAAGCGTATGTCGTCGCGGATCCCGCGCTTGGTTTTGAAGTTTTCGATCTCACTGGCGCGAATCGTTCGTCGGCTGTGGCGATCAGTGGGCAGGGTGCGACTTGCTGGTCGACGTATAGTCCGAGTACTGGCAGTTATATGCTCATTGATGCTCAGGGAAGAATTTTCGAGATCGCGATCGACGCTGCTACGCTGCAATCAACTATCATTGGTGTGCGCATCCTTTTTTGTTTCATGTGTGAAATATTTCAACGAAGATTTGTAGAATTATACCCAGTTCCTCGGGGATGGTCTTATTGATAGTGATGTTATGTCCGTCAACGGTACTGAGTAAGTATTCAGTTCCTTCTGACTCCTGAAACCTCTTCGGTTAATTTCGTCGCCTTGTTCCTTTAGTTACATGTACACGCTCGCTGCCGGGATAAACTCTCTCGAAGTCTTCGCCCTCCCTGCACCCGGTAGACTGCAGTCCGTTCAGCAATTCAATATCAGTACTGCTGTGGAGTCGGTTGGTATCACCGTCAGTGAGTGTTATATTATGAAGCCTCTGGTCCCTATGCGCCTCTTCTGATTTCATTCCATAGGCTCGTCGATGCAGGGAATGGTAACCTATGCTAAGCAATGAGTGGGAGTGCGTCTGGGTTATTCTCAATTCTATGTTCACATATCAACAACGGTACTTCTCGTCCCCTATGAAGAAAACATATTTACTTCACTTGTATCGTCGTTATAATGACACCACTAATCATTGACTCCATGATCGATAGTCTTATCCCAACCAATCAGATGCGGGATTTTATCCCTGAAAAATCCTGTGTATGCCATACACAGGATACACACTGTGTGGCCAAACCGGGGCTAAACAAGCTCATCCAGCTTTGCAAACGTCGGAAGTATGTTGGAACTCAGTACGAAGGAAAGGAAACCCACGCGATCCCAGGAGGTTCATCAAATCATCATCAAGTTATGCAGGCTTTCATTTCGTTCAAAAAGGATACGTATCCGAGGCTTGAATTATCCCTCCCACCATCGGCTGGTTACAAACCCTCTCGCTACCGAAAAGGTTTTGCTGGTCAAAACTCATCGTCTCCGCGATGTATATAACTTCTTTAAAGCTCTACTTGGCCCTCTTGCTGGGTTTCACCTCCCTTACATGGACTGTCGCCCTACCTGTGGATTCTGGTTCTACTAAGAACGTCGCTTCTGCTAATTCGGGGTCGGTGAGTCTGACGTTGCCTTGTTATACTTCCTTCGTTGCCGACTTCTGTAGTCATCGTCTGAAAATCTGAACTACACATTTTCCAACGCAAACCCCTTCTCTGCGGATACGTTGTCGACCAATCCCTGGAAGGCTACTGTCCAATTTACGTCCAGGGACCATGTTGATGAAGAAAAGCTCAAGTTCTTCAAAGATGCCGTTCAGATCATTTTGGATACAGCATCCCCCCATCTCACTGTTCAAGGGTTAACAGTCGAAGTCTCCACGTGGCGAGATTATCCAAAGGCCCACCTTTCCTTTTATTACTTCTATGTCCACTTCGAACAGGATGGTCACCTTTTTTCATTCGAGGGGACCATTTCGGATCAACCTAATTTCATTACAACATGGCAAACTAAACGGGAAATGTCCCTCAGTGGGAAACTACACGATTTACAATCCAAAGCAGATATTATATCTTTTCAGCAAGGGAGGTATCAGGTGTGTTTGTTGCTCCTGGGCATCTTCGTGCGGACACTGATTCTTCTGTTTTGGCAGCTTGGTGAATGGAACCAGGATAGAATAGGAGAGGAGATGGTCAGCGGGAGCCTTGAAGCCACCGTCAACTTCATTGGCATTGGGGCCCCAGCGGTTCCAGACCGACACATACAAGAATCAGCCAAGTTTGCTGCTATCACGGTACTCAATGCTGCACCCACGTACCTCCAAAGTGTATCAACCATTAGAGTATCCAAGTGGGATGGATATCCAGTTGCCGATCACAAGCATTACTTCAAATTCGATGTCCGCTTCCTGTCAAAAGCCTTGAATCCGACCACAGAGACTGGCAAGCACAAATTGGAGGTTGTGGATGGGATTTATAAAGGGAGATGTAGTTTAGATGAGAAAGGCCGAGTCACCGGGAGACTAATTGACCCGAAAGGAAGGGAGGTTGTGTCAATCGTAAGGGGAAAGATCGGGCAGGCTGCGGTAGGTTCTTCGCTTTTCCGCGTACTACCTAACTCATAGCGCTGCGGCTGTCTTCCGAAAATATAGGAAACAATTCATAACCTGAAAGCAAATGCAGAAGTAGTCAGAAGGTCATAATTTGATTTCGTGATCTTGAATACATGGTTGCTCCTGGTGAAAAGGCAAAGAGCTAGAGAATATGATATTGGATTGCGAGTAATGTTTCAAGGATATGAGGATAGCTTATGACAGGGTCAACATCGTCGTTGTTGTATATTAACTGCACTTCGCTGTCTCTCATGGGTGCTTCTAATCCTGTGATATAAATCAGGTTATATTCAGGTTATATTCCTTCTTTTGTCATGAATTTTCATAAATCTGATAGACTGCACTTATCATTTTCGGTGGCGGGTCGAAGCGAGGTTATAGCAGATATGTAGATTGCATTGAGTAAGATAGATAGATAGATAGATAAATACGCGGCTCCGTCCGAAGACGGGGTCCCACAAGGGAACAGCCGGGCCCACTGCCTCCACTACAGCGAATTGTTGTATCAGCCGGTTCTCGTCAGCCGGAGTGATTTCGGACTCATTACTGTTCATAGATTACTTGCCGTAGTATCTTATTTGGTTCCGTATTACTTATCCTCAGTGTATATTTTAGATAGAAGACTCCGGACAGTACTTCGCCGTAGTCAATTGGTTATTCCATAGATAAGAACAGTTGTACTTAAAGTGGTAGTAGATACTCGGACAACTCAGAATTCTCTTCGTCCGTTAAACAGCTTGACCGGATTCATAGCCCAAAGTTTACGTGCGAATACCTCAGAATGCTCATGCCACATGGTCATGGTAGACTGCAGCAAGTACAGTGGGGAAGTTACATGACTGCAGGTACACTAACATAGCTACTTGAATGTAATGTAGGAGTTAGGTACTGAAGGTGTTGTGAAATGCAGATGTAACCGAAGGGTCAGTTCATTTGAGGCCTGAGGTCCAAAAGCCCCATAGACAGTAAGTGTTTTGAGTTTATGCTACTATTTTTGAGAACGACCTAGGTAGGTTTCTCAATATTTCTCGCTTATACAGTTGACTCGAAAGCGACGCTGGTGTTGTATCGGATTTCCAGGATGTCGACCGTCCAAGTGTGATTTGTCGCACTGAGAGTCGCTCGCAATGACAGGGATAGCGCTGCGATTGGAAGAGCCCCAAAACTACTCTACAAACATACACGAGTTGGGGTTGGTCCGGATCAGGAATGATCCATACTGTTGCACCAAGGTAGGGCTCAAGAGTCAATGTGATTGACGGTCAAACATTGAGAATTTCCGCCCTACACATGGACTCGAACCTATGTACGTGGACATGGAATTATTTGTGCGCAATGTCTATCCTTATCAACTCGTCATTGGCTTAAAGTTATCAGAAAAAAAAACTCTATTGCACGATATTCTACCTTCTTTGATTTTAATTCATCCTTGGCCTCTGCTAGAGGCTAGAAGTCAAAACCATGACGTCGACTCGACTCCCAGAGCAGGCCGCACTGAGAAAGCTTATATGGGAAGGTCCACTAATTCATATCCGTGAAATTGACTGATTAAATTGACCGGGCGGTATGCTAGATCTACACCTATCTGATCCAAATTTCGAGGCTGCTAAGAGTCAAAGAAAATACAAGGAATCGTACTATCATGCGGGCGTCGCATGTAGAATTGTGGAGTCTGCAATGGGGTGTGAGCTAAATGTGGAAAATGTGGAAAGACGACTGTAGGCAATCAGGAAAACTAGTGTTCCCCTGTTGTGGAGTGGGAGCGGGGCATATAGAAATTTTTATCAGTGACCATCCAATCATAATTCTGAAGGCAACGATTTTTATGCTTTTGGGGGATCAAATTGAAGTTGATTCCTTGCAGTTCGCAAACTAAGGATATTGCCGAAAGTTCTAGTTAGGAGACAAATTTATTCACATCTTTTGACTTCTAGAATCCAGATGAGCCATGAACCTTCGGTAGACACGAATTGGAAAATTTCATTGTATCAAGAGAATAAGTACGTTGCGACTATGACATGATATTAATACAATGGGCAAAAAGATTCATCTAGGCCAGGTGAATGGATACTGTTCAACCTGTAAGTACATCGTTCCGCTGATTATAGCTGTGCAAGAGATGATAATTTATGAGTGGTACAATGCGGCGGTGTGAACCGCGATATGCGAAAAAGGCACGTCGTCAAGATAGATGCCTTGAGTGTGGTACGAAGGTATGCATGAACGCGAAGCACGTCGTGTGATGATAGATGCGATGGCGATCAGGTAAAATTTTGTTGAACAAGTAAATAAAACTATTAAGGAGAGTGAGCATTTTGGTGTTGGTGGCGATAGTCTGTGCCGACAGTGTACCTACCCCAAAGAGATATATGAATGCGAGCATAATCATGCTTTAACAGCACGGCAACTGGGTTCCGAAACACCACGAGAATTGCGGCAGGGCGATGTAGAGGAAGACGTCGTTTTTCCTGCATAAAAATCGGTAAACAGATGGGAAATATTGAAAAAAACAATTTTAGACTCTACACACCCAGCAGCCTCGCCAGCTTCTGGCTATGACTTGGGGGCAGCCTGGCGGTGCTGTCGGGCGAGACTCTAGCTGCAGAAAATTGACGCAGAGTATGTTCAGCAAGCTGATGAGAGTAACGAGCGCGTTCGTATTCAGAGGAAAAAGCCATTTCGTATGAATAGCAAGGTAGTGGTGAGTTGTTAACTTGAGAAAGGGAAGAATCCTTTTTTATATGTTTCTGAGGGGCACTCCACCCAACATCTCCAAATACCATTTCGATACAAATGTAGTCAGCAAAATTACTATCATTTGGTGACGTAGCCGATCTCTGTGGAGTAACAATTTCGATTTCCAAATAAGGGAATTCTTCCATCAATAAAATTAATTACGTTGAAATAAAATACACCTTATACATACGCTGAGAATCAGATATCATCAAATAGAAATGTTGACCCAACTACTGACTTAGACTATCAATGGCCGATATAGTTCATCTTCTGCTACGCAGTCCAGCAAACTTCTCGCCTAACCGATCAACTACTCCTCTAATGACAGACCACAGCTCCTCCAGTAGCCCATCCAACCCGCCTCTCTCGTCCCACGATGGATGGTGGTATCCCGGTTTTTCCATCGCAATGAATCGTAGGACGTCTTTGACAGTGACGAGGCCAACCAGCGAACCATGGTCCTCAACCAGAATTACGCGCGGGCTGAAACATCAACAATTTGGGATAAGCAAATCTGCTTGACCAAAATAATGGAGAGTCGGAGCGTGAGGAGTGAAACAAGGTAATGCGGAGTGCGATGATCAGAAGTGTGATGAAAAAAAGAACATAAAGCCAGGTGAGTAATAAATGAACTAAGCATGACGAAAAGGAGCCAACGCCAATGGCTCGAGAGGATGGACATAACGATGATGTGTCAAACGTCTGCGGGAGGAGCACAATGACGACAAAAGCTCAGAGGCGCGACACTGAAGGTGTCAAAAACGCCTTGCGACTCCAACGCTCCCCAGCAATATAGTTCTACGAAACTCAGGTAGTATAAGGAAAATGTAAGGGCGAAGTTGAAGTTTAAACGATCGAGGCATGTAATAGCGAGAGTCAAAGACTCCGACCGCGTCCACAACGCAAAAAGATAAACGATATAAAAGTTTCCACTCACCCCATTCGTTTGAATAGTTGCATCACAATCTCCAAGGGAAGCTGCGGTGATACAGTCATCGGTGTCTGTTTAAAAGAAGCAAAAGCGAATCAAGCACAGTATCCACAAGCTACATATCAGAGAATGCAATGGTCGAGCAGACAACAAAAAATTCCACCTGATTGACCCAAGGCCATATTTCCATGCCCTCCGAGCCATCCGGCCTCTCAAACATCGTTTCAGGAATCTCTTCTTCCTCTATTCCTTGCACCAGCTCATCCACTCTATTGCTAGCCAGCCTCGTCGGTCTTGATGCAGACACCGGAGCTGAAGGCGGCGGCGGAGGTAACGGAGGTCCAAATAGGCACGGAATCTCGGGATCTAAATGACCTGCTGTTTGGCGGAATTTGTCTGTCTCGGAAATCAGATTTCATGGAACTTGTTTCAAGCCAACGATACGTATCCACTTCAAAAGTCGGTCGTTGGATGAACGAACATGAGAGGACAGGTAGAAGTTCGGAGTTCGGAAACCAAAAGTGAAGTGAAGGTGCAGAAGAGGAATAACAGGGGGGAACAACTCACCTAACACGAATTTTAGTTCCGTTTTGCCTATGTACCCCAATAACGTCGGCTTTCCGCCATCACCGTCTTCTTCCGTGGCGGCCGCTGCATCGGACCAAGAGGATGACAATGAAGACGCCGATCCAGATGTCGTACCGGAAACGACAGGAAAACCATTTACGTCGGTGGATGATATCAGGGATTCTAGATTGATGTAAGACAAGGAAAACGACAAAAATGGGGATGAGAAACACTCACCGACATCCTTGACACGCAATCCTTTTTCCGGAACAATATACAAATCCGTACGCATCACCACTGATACTAAAAGGATAGTTGAATACTTAGAAGTGCGGAAGACTGAACAGAGAATCGAAGTTCTAACCGTCTACTCCATACGCATGATCCTCCTTCTCCAGAAACGGGAACCCATTGAACTTGATCATCTCATCCGCGATACCGTTTGTACCGAGAAAGTCGCCTACCGCTTTGGTTACAAGTAGAACGATCTGGAGGAAGGCAGTCTGAGTTCAGATAGAAATCCTCCCACTTGGGAGGTAACAATCACTCACCATGGTAGGTAATATATACGTTAACGCCCCAGTCAGCTCGAACATGATCACAACCACGGTCACTGTAATACGCATCACACCACTACGACACAAAGAGTATGTACGCGTAGACGAATACGACCTGGAAAAGCAGACTCACCTCAACGCAGCAGCAGCTCCTAAAAACGCATAGGTTCCGGGTGTGATACACGCTGGACTATTCGGATCACAGTAGGCAAAGATACCCGATTGTGGATAGGCTCTATACGTCGCTCTTACCATGATCCCGACCATCCGACCAAAACTCGCTCCTACAGCCATACTAGGGACGAAGATTCCTGCTGGAACCTTACAGCCGTAGGAGACCACGACGAGGGCGGTACGGATTATTGTAGCAAGGAGCAAAGAGTTGGCAAGACGCCATTGCATAGAGGTTCTACGAATGACGTAGTGGATCAGTTTCTGATTCCAAATCCAACGCAAGGCTCAATGCACCGAGCTTCGCAGCTGATCACTCACTGACATATGTCGCCAGTACCACCGCCAGTAGATGCATCACACTCTCTGAACAAGATCGCCATGCTTTCCGTCATGTCAATCCGCAGGAACCTGTTGAAATATCCTATCATCGCTGTGCCCACAGCCAATATGACTGCTTCGGCCACGGCGTGTGACTGCAGGTATTTGCGTCGGAAGGCGGCGACCTGGAGATTGAATCTAACGACGAAAGCGCCATACAGACCCTACGAGTTCAAGGAGGATATTAGTCAACGATAGAGCCAAAGAAGGCAATGACAAGAAACACACTCCGAATATACCCAAAATTACGAAAAATATGATTTCAAAGAAATGCCAGTCTCGGTCGTACGTGACCTGGAAGAGGACAAGCTTTCCCGTTCGGAAGGGGTTCATCGCCTGCGTGAGTATAATAACTTTCAGGATACAGTGGAAAAGTAGTGGAACGAACCGACAGCGTGAACGTAGCAACTAAGGCGCAGAAAAAAGACCTCCACATCGTTTTAATGCTGAAATTATGGCTCATTTCCTGTAGAAATGTATTATGTGCACTTTGAAAACCTGGGATCGGGTGCAAAAACACACCTCGATGGAGAATATTACTCCGCCGATAGGTGACCCAAACGCTACTGCGACGCCTGCAGCACTGGCCGCTGTGACGACTTGACGAATCTTGGCTGAGAAAGATAAGATGAGAGCACGATGGACTGAACATGTGGGCGCACCTTGACTGCTAGCGAACTTTGGAAACCAGCCCGCTACAATAAAACCTATACAGCAAGCCACATGAACCGAAGGACCCTCCTTGCCTACTGACAAACCAGAAGCAATGACCAACGGCTATATCGCATGAGCAAAGAGAAAATTAAATATATGACAGAGCACTTACCAAGGTCAAGCTCTTGATGAAGAGTGTTGAAAAGCCCAAAAAGCGTTTCATAGTGAATCCTGCCAATATACACTTGATCTCTGATATTCCTGATCCTGCAGCATACTTCGCAAGCGACTGAACCAGGTGGGCTGCCACAAAGGAGAACGAGGCCGCACACATCACGTAAATAAGCCAACGCGCTGGACCGACTTCACTCCAAGGATGCCAGGAGTCGCAGGCATCAGTCTCGTCTTCTCCTTCAATTTCCCAGCAACAAAACTGCTCATTAAGCCACCATCCATCAGCACAATAGCCCATCTTGATGTCGGAAAGCCATTCGGTGACGATGGATATAATTGCTGCGTTCAATCCAATGCATACTCCTACAATGGAGACGACTATCCACGTTTGGCCAATTTCAATCCAGCGATGTTTGCCAGCCCGTATTCGACGATTTCTCTCTAGAATTGAATCTTGTATCCAGTCTATGCAAGTGTATTATTTACCCCTTCCTTGAGTAGATTTCAGAAAACGAGCTGACCTACGGTTGTAAAGTCTTCATAGCGTCTGGGATAAAGGAATGAGTAAAATTTAAAGGACCGAACTAATCGTGGCGCACTTTATCTCCTCTAGTTCATCTTCTGTAGCGCTAGCCATCAAGTCATCGACTCGTCGTTCTAAATAGCCAAGAATACGGTGGTCTCACACTATTTGAATTTGAGCTCAAGTCCTACCACGTGACTAAACAAAGTGTGCAACGAATCACGACACAACCATATGCTGCTACTAGTACTAGTATCCTTCTACCAAGGACCGGTAAAAGGTTTACACAAAAGCAAAATTGGCCAATGCAACTACCAGGGCCCACGTTAGTATGTAGGTGAATGTCGCTTTGGCTCTTGAGCCCTTAAGCTCATAACTTCGGTGTATATCTTGTGCCATTCCCCATTTTCGTGATCCAACCCCAGTTCTGCTGCCACTCCCGCAACATAAGTAAAATCATCAGTGATAGCTTGCGGTGATTTCAATTGAAGAACGGTTAGAGTTTTCAGCGCTTCCTCGGAATCCGGGTCTACTAGGTCATCGTATTGGACTTGACCTAATGATGTCAAGACACCATAGTCGATGTTCCCCCGCACAGTTGGAACATCTATGCGTGCCGCTTTTTCCTGAGGTCCGGAGTATTGTAAACCGTAATTTTTTCCAAAAAACACGCAAAATTGGTCGTGAGCGGTGTATAGGACATTTTTGCGCATATAGAGCGAAGTATTGGGATACTTGCGTCCCACGTAAACCTGAGCAACGGAATCTTTGTAGCGCCCTAACAGTCCCATTAACGTGTGTACTACAATTTCGACTATTTTTCAGGGGCTTACCTCGACGTTTGAGGTCGACATTTGTAATGGCCAACGGGCTGGCAGATATAGAGATGACGAGGAGGGCAAAAGCGAGAAGAACAGTGTATAATTGCCATGCAGGTGAAAATGGTAGGAGCATCATGTCGCGCAATCAAGGTCGGAGAGTCAAAGGGGTAAAGCTACTGTTGGGTTCGATGCCAGACTCCATTGTTAAGTCGACAATTCAGACAATGGAAACTCAAGACGTACGCCTGCAGCTGTAACTATGAAAATTCCCGTTAGAACCTACTTTTAAAAATTTTAACATTGAATTTGAAATATCTACACACCACTGGATTTTTTTGAGGGGATGGGTTCGACCAGCGAATCTATCACTTCGAGTATTCAGCAACTAGGGAGAAATATCAGACACTTTGCTTGCTGCTGAGAGGAGGAGAGAAGGGGGGGGGAAACAGGGATACAAATTGCAAGGGGGGAAACTAGTACCGGGGTCCGGAACATATATCAAGTCAGAAATCATCCATCGGCGGCGGGGTCATACTGTTACGATCACTTCTTTTTCATCTTATCTTTTCCTTATCTTGTCTTATCTTTTATCTTTTGTCTTATCTTCTATCTCCCTTATCCTATATCTTGTCTTATCTTGTCACCTGACCTATTATTTATGCTTACTGATACAACATGCGCTTTTCATTTACTTATATTAAACACAGCAGTCTCACAACACATATACAGCATGACGATCGAGCTTTCATTACTTACACATTGCTTTACTTATGTTCTACTCATGTTTACCACTAACCCAGGGCGTTGGGCATTAGTAGGGCGGAGGGTTGTTTACTCGTATATAAGCTGTAGTTACTTGCTGTATTTCCTTAGCTTTGATCTCGTCTATTCTACCTGGTTTAGCCCAGAACTTTGCTTGCTTCCTTTATCGTTCCACCAACTGAGGTTTTCTTGAGTGTGACGCCTGGTGATACCTGTCACTAGAACCAGTCGCTGACAGAAGATCAAAGCTATTCTTACTACCTGTCACACGCTACACGATCATATCCCTATCACAGTTATCCCCGCTCACATTTTTACCAACCCTTCACAGACTTCTACTCTCTCTTCGAGCAGTGTCGCCTATAGTACAAAGGTGTAACGTTGAGTCCGACACCGTACTGGCAGACGAAAGCGTCGACTGATCACTAATCTTCGGAGAGGGGTCTTCGCGTGCACATCAAGCTCCATTCCTAGACAGGGAGGGTGCATCTGTTCATCAATCGAGAGTGGAAGGCTGCTTCCCACATCATCGTACTCTTTTTTCGAAATCTTCCCCACATTATTCCCGACTTCTACGAATCCAATCATACATTTTCCCATCATCACCACCGAGTTGCATTAGTAACTCGTCTCCCTTACAACGGATTTCACCTCAAGACTAGGACGACCTAGACTTTCGGTACAAACCGATCGTCCCCGCTCCCCCAACTCATCTGCTCCATCCACTTCATCTTCAATCGAACGAAACATCACCTCATTCATACCTGCCTACATATCACCCCACTACAGCATGTCTAACCCTACTCCCGATCCTATCCCCATGACTCCTGTCACTACTCCTCATGTTCATGGCAAGTCATTGCTCAGAGAACCCAGTATCTTTGATGGCGATAAAACCCAGTTCAAAGAGTGGCGCCGTACCCTCTTTGCTTACATTCGCGATCCAAGGAACAGAGTCACTACAGACAATGAGAGAATTGACATTGCAATCTCGTATATGCGAGGTCCCAAAGTCAGTAGCTGGGTCCAGAATTACACGGATGATAACTTCGACGATGATGAGGAAGAATGGGCTAGCACGTGGAAAGGATTCAAGGATGCATTGAATGCCTCCTTCCTAGACAAAGGACTTACAGAGAATGCACAGGAGAGGCTAGAACATCTCCGCCAGGGCCCCAATGAGAGGGCAGAGGATTTCTTCAAGGAATTTGAAGTTATCATGCGAGATGCCGGATACGTCAAGGATGCACCCTATGTCATCAGACTGATCGAAATGAACGTAAAGCCTAAGCTGATCGATCAAGTATATGGCACCAGCAATGAGCGAATCGAAAAGTTCGATGAACTCAAACAGAAGATCATCAGTATCGATGACATGTGGTGGCGTCGTGAGGAAATGCGGCGCAACTGGTCAAACAGATACCAGCGGAATGCTGGGCAGGGACCTAGTAACCAGAAATGGCAACCACAGACACAGGCTCCAGTACCCAAGACTCCGACCCCTGCGGTACCTACCCAGGATAGGAAAGATGGGACCGGAATTACTTTCAAAGGTGCAGGCAGACCAATGGACATTGACGCTGCGCGTCGTAACAGGGAATGCTTCCATTGTGGCAAGCAAGGCCACATTGCGAAGTTCTGTCCAGAGAAAGTGCCGAAGCCGCAATTTGTCAGAGGCATGTGGAGCCGGATGACACAGGAGGATCAGGAGGCTATGGCCAAAGAATTGGGTTTTGTCCTGCCCCAGCAGTAGACGCAGGTCTGCCGGGGCCAATCTCAGAATCAGTATCGGAATTTTCGTCATCGTCATATGTAGACAGTCAATTTAGTTTTGAATTTGGTAGTACTGGTACACCCAATAAAAATAATTTATCTACAATGACGAACCAAACTGAGGAAAAACCTGTGAGATATGAACCAAACACACCTGAATGGGTGGCGCAGCGGTTACAAATGGACAAACTCCCCATGGCTATAGGAATCCTTAGAGCCTGGATGCCTGAAAGTCGTGTCAGAGAAGCATCGGAAGAAACGGTATTGGCTATACGAAATCTAAATCATGCAACCGCAACTGAAGCAGTTACCAATCTCAAAAGTCGTAAAAGATTCGTCCGAGGTACCCGAGGACGTGAGCTAAAGTTGCGAACCACTATTGAGAATATCGACAATGGTGTGCAGATTGAAACGGAAGCCCTCCTAGACAGCGGAGCCACAGGGTCCTGTATCAATAAGGATTTTGTAGAACGGCACCAGCTCACTGTTAAGGAGTTACCAGTCAAAATGCCAATCTATAATGCCGATGGCACTTTGAACAAAAATGGTTCCATAGAAGGCTATGTACAAGTCCGAATGGTGATAGGAGATCATGCCGAACGAATAGATTTGGCAGTTACCAATTTAGGCAAGACAGATATCTTCCTAGGCATAGATTGGCTGCGTTACCACAATCCCAGCATTGATTGGAAGGAATCCACGTTGACGTTTGAACGTTGTCCTGACAAATGCGGATATTTGCCACACTATGAATCACCTGAGGATGATGGTACAGAGGGAAAGCTTGTCGATGGTGAAAGGATCTTCTGGTTCGATTGGAATGGGTATCTCTCCGACCAAGGTCATATCAAAGTACAAACCACTACTACAGATGCCGCTACTCCGTACCTTGCCGAGTATGCTGATGTATTTAGTAAAAAGGATTTTGACCAAATGCCGGAAAGACGTCCATGGGATCATGCTATAGAATTAACGCCAGGCTCTAAGCCAGTTGATTGCAAAGTTTATCCCCTCAGTCCACCAGAACAGAAGGCTTTAGACGAATTCCTGGAAGAAAACCTTAGATCGGGACGAATACGACCATCACGTTCACCCATGGCTTCACCTTTCTTCTTTGTCAAAAAGAAAGATGGAACGCTACGGCCTGTACAGGATTATCGAAAGCTGAATGACATGACTGTCAAGAATCGATATCCACTCCCATTGATTCAGGAACTCATTGATAAGCTAAAGAATTCCAAAATCTTCACCAAGATGGACGTCCGATGGGGATTCAATAACATCCGGATCAAAGAAGGAGACGAATGGAAAGCAGCGTTCCGGACAAACAGAGGCTTGTTTGAGCCTACGGTCATGTTTTTCGGACTTACAAACTCACCTGCCACGTTCCAAGCCTTCATGAATCACATCCTTCGAGAACTCATTGATCAAGGACATGTATTGTCTACATGGATGATATCCTTATCTTCACAGACAACATTGAGGAACACCGAGTCATCGTCAGAAAGGTTCTTGATATCCTAAAAGCCAATAAGCTGTACTTGAAACCCGAAAAATGTACCTTTGAGGCTAAGGAAGTTGAATATCTCGGAATCATCGTAGGCAATGGACAAATCCGGATGGACCCAAAAAAGGTTGAAGCAGTTCGAACCTGGCAGCCACCAGAGAAAAAACGTGAACTACAATCGTTTTTAGGGTTTTGCAACTTCTTCCGCCAGTTCATCCGAGATTTCAGTAAAATTGCCAAACCCCTAACACGACTCACAGGGAATACGACTTGGGAATGGACATCTCTCGAACAAGATGCATTCGATTGGTTGAAGGACCGGATCATCGAAGACGTCACTCTCATTATCCCAAGAGAAGCTGGAAAGTTCCGAGTTGAAGCCAATTCCTCTGACTATGCTAATGGTGCAGTCCTGTCACAGAACGTCGACGGAAAGTGGAGACCGGTAGCTTTCAGGTCCAGGTCACTCAATGAGGTTGAAAGGAATTATGAAATTTACGACACAGAGATGATGGCCATCATGGACTCCCTCTCGGACTGGAGACAGTACTTGTTAGGTGCAAAAGAACCTGTTGAAGTCTTCACAGATCACCAAAATCTCCAGTATTTCCGGAAACCTCAGAAGTTGAACCGACGACAAGCCAGATGGGTAGTTGAAATCGCTGAATACCATATCGAGCTCTTCCATAAGCCTGGGAAATCAATGGGAAAAGCCAATGCCCTGTCACGGATGTCAGGCCTTGAGAAAGGGGAGAACGACAATACCAACGTCACGCTACTAAAACCGGAATTTTTCATTTCTCAGATAACGGATCAGACATCTGCCCCTGAAGACGATCTGCTTAATCTCATCCGAAGAAAGAAAAATCAGCGAGACAAGTTAGTACAGGTTGCCCTCAAGTCTAAAGACAAGGAATGGCTTGAAACTGAGGACGGACTAGCAGTTTGGCAGGGACGCATCTATGTCCCTAAGGACAAAGAACTCAGAGGACGGATCATACAGGCACATCATGACGCCCAGACAGCAGGACACCCCGGCCGCTATAAAACTATTGAGTTGATTACATGCAACTACTGGTGGCCAGGAATTAGTTGGGACGTCAGGATCTACGTGGAAGGCTGCGAAAAATGTCAGGCTACAAAGACACATCGTACCAAGCCTGTAGGACCGTTACATCCACATGACGTACCATCTGAGCCCTGGGAAATCATCGGAACAGATATGATTGGTGAATTACCAGAGTCCGGAGGATATAATGCCATCAGCGTGTTTGTCGATCATTTCACAAAGAGGTTGCGACTCTTTGCCACGCATACTACGATAACATCTGAAGGAATGGCACGTGTCTATCGTGACAAAGTATTCCCAGTCCATGGAATGCCCCGAAAGATCATTCATGATCGCGGCCCTCAGTACCACGCCCGCTTCATGAAGGAACTGTACAAGTTACTGGGAATCGAAAGCAACTATACAACTGCATACCATCCTCAGACTAATGGCCAGACGGAACGGATAAATCAAGAAATTGAACATTACATCCGCCTTTTTGTGAATCATCATCAGAGCGATTGGCACGAGTGGCTTCCTATGATGGAGTTTGTGTACAATGATCGAGTACATTCTGCTACAAAAGTTTCACCCTTCTACGCAGACAACGGTAGACACCCATACAAAGGAACCACGCCGAAGATGATGTCACAAAACCCAACTGCCCAGGAGTTTGCCGATAGTATGAAACGGATCAGGGAAGAAGTAGGGTCGGCACTGAAGAAAGCCGCTGAGGACATGAAGCGCCAATATGATAAACACCGGAACGAGGCGATAGAATATAACGCTGGTGATAAAGTCTGGCTTGAAGGAACTAACATAACGACAGATCGTCCAATGAAGAAACTCGGTGACAAACGATTTGGACCGTTTAAAGTTCTTGAAAAGATTGGACCTGGCTCATACAAACTCGACATCCCTCGTACATGGAAAAGAATCCATAACGTCTTCAACGAAACGCACCTATCCCCGTACCATGAACCCCAGTTCCCAACACAACCCCGAAATACTGAACCACCGCCGGAAGTAGTAGGCGAAGAAGAAGAATACGAGGTAGAGGAGGTAGTTGACTCACGCAAGTATCAGAATGGCATCCAGTACAAGGTAAAATGGGAAGGTTATGGACCACATGAAATGACGTGGGAACCTGCAGCTAATATGACGAATGCCAAGGAAGCTGTTCAGGACTTCCACAAGAAGTATCCCAACAAGCCCAGGCCTCGAGTCCTTAAACGGATCGAGATTCCGATTGCTCAGTTTCCCACTGAATTGTTCCGACCAATCCCTACATCCGACATAGAACCAATCCCAAGTAACATGCCATCTGAAGCACTTGTCAACCAACTTGCGCGTCATGGAATTCGCGCCTTAAGAGGGGGGTAATGTTACGATCACTTCTTTTTCATCTTATCTTTTCCTTATCTTGTCTTATCTTTTATCTTTTGTCTTATCTTCTATCTCCCTTATCCTATATCTTGTCTTATCTTGTCACCTGACCTATTATTTATGCTTACTGATACAACATGCGCTTTTCATTTACTTATATTAAACACAGCAGTCTCACAACACATATACAGCATGACGATCGAGCTTTCATTACTTACACATTGCTTTACTTATGTTCTACTCATGTTTACCACTAACCCAGGGCGTTGGGCATTAGTAGGGTGGAGGGTTGTTTACTCATATATAAGCTGTAGTTACTTGCTGTATTTCCTTAGCTTTGATCTCGTCTATTCTACCTGGTTTAGCCCAGAACTTTGCTTGCTTCCTTTATCGTTCCACCAACTGAGGTTTTCTTGAGTGTGACGCCTGGTGATACCTGTCACTAGAACCAGTCGCTGACACATACATAGCCCTCAACCGTCGGACGTTATCACATTTCAGTAAAGAGTATACAGTTCTACCCACTGAGCCATCCAGACTCCAGTGTAGACGTCACGGCAGGTTGCGGTTGGCTGACGATGGCGGAGGATAATATTACAGTACTTGTGCAAACCGCCGCGACAATCATGACCACAGATAAGAACAAACTGTGATGTGCTTTCATTCACTTCCATCTTCAAGGCTCACCAACCAGGTAGTGGCCAACATCTGTCAACTAGTGACACTAATTACACAAAGAGGGGTCACCAAAATAGTGTTCATGGTCATAGATATGCAATACTTGTGTTGATGAAGTACTTAATCATTCAACAACTTGCCTTTCTTCTTCTTTTTATAGATTGGCTCAGTGGCAAGTGGAACATTTTCTGGTCTAGGAGTCGAAGACCATAAGGGTGGAATGAACATGTCACTAACCTGTTGGGGAGTGCAATCGGAGGTACGAGGGGGAGTACAAGGGGGTACACAAGAGGGTGCACAAGAGGGTGCGCAAGAGGGTGCGCAAGAGGGTGCGCAAGAGGGTGCACAAGAGGGTGCACAAGAGGGTGCACAAGAGGGTGCACAAGAGGGTGCACAAGAGGGTGCACGAGGGGGAGTACAAGAGGGAGGGCAAGAGAGAGGAGACCTAAGTAAGATCATGTCACTTGAGAGAGGGCGGGGAGATTCAATAATAGATGGCGCATAAGAGGGGGCAGTAGGAATTCCGATACTAGGGGCATATTCCAAATTTGGTTTCTCGCTGTCGGAGAAATGGTTATTGTGATGCCCTTTACACTCATGAAACTCATCTGGAATGCTCGATGTAAAGTCAATGGGGACTCCCAATCTTTCTTTGTCCAGCATCCACACACCCCTCTGTGAGGTTGACGGACGAAGACGATCACGTAGTTTCACCAAACGCACAGTGGTGGGGATACCCAATTTCTCAATGTCACTCTCCGTGAGCGACTGGGGACGTTGCAGGATCTCGTTGAACGATGGCACAAGCCAAGTCGGTATGTCATATGTCCTCGCGAGAACGATTTTGTCGACGGGATCGACGTTAGGTAACTTCTCAATGGCGGATATGGCGTATCCCCGAACCTCATCCATGTCCCACTTCTTCACGAGCTTGAGTACTGAAAGCCATTGCGAGAGGGAAAAGACTTCGGGCTCCGCATTGAACCTCTTCCTAATGCACTGTCATCAGCACAACATGACAACGTAGGGTTTCAATATCACTCACGCAGGAGAAAGCACCCTCAAGAGTTGTCGAAAGTCTTCTGGTGACACGTCTGAATCAAGACGAATCGGATTTTCCTCTGTCAATCCGTCGTTCTGATCCATCCTGGCTCGAAAGTATTCAGACTCGGCAGCAAGAAAACGTATTGGTATCTGAAAGAGATGATTTTCCGCCTATATACATGGGTAGTTGAAATGGGTGCCTCCAAACTCTTGAGTGCATTTCTCACCAAGAAAACCCGATAGTCATGATAATATGCATCATCCTTGGTCATCACAACCTCGACATCAACTGGAAATGGCGATGACTGACTCGGAGTGAGGTCAGGGGATAACCGAGCGAAACTGGACGTAGCGGATGCAGGTGATTTAGGAAGCTCCGTATTACCACCCGTAACGCCTGCTTCCTCAAAACGTTTACCATACAAAAGTTCAATTAACATCTAATACATTATGCAATAGTGAGCTGTTTGTACAGATCTATCCGAACAGCGTTTCAGACTAACCAAGGGATCGATACTCTTGAGTTTAGGTTCGCCAGCAAAAAGTGATTCAAATACTGCCTGGGAAATGACTTGAGTAGAGTAGTCATAGCAAGATCAAGGGGACAACTTACTTTAGGATTGTCAGACTTCATATCGCTGTGCAAGAAGAGAGGAAGACGACCTATCAGACCAAAACTGGGGCGAAGGCTTATATACACGTACCAAAACCTTAACCTACTGCACCCAACACATGTATGCCTCGAGGCTTTGAATAAGGCTTCCAAAGCTGAGCGTGCTTTGAATAGTGGCATCGCATAGGCCTGAGGGATCCAACGCTTTTCGGTGTGTTGAATGTTGGAAAGTGATAAACCTAACGATCCGTGGGCGCACAAGTTGAAAGAAGCTTGAGAAGAGAGTTTCCTAAAATTTCCTAGCACTTTCAGCATATACAAACTTCTAAGTGGCGAAATCTGAGCAAAAAATCAGAGAGAATGGTCTATGAGGTGAAAAGTAAATCGCTGAACGGACATAGCACTTGAACGCTTCAGCAGCAAGTTCATCTTGAATGAATAATCCAAGGAATCACTGCGACTAGCCCATTCTATCCGAAATACCCTTCTGAGATCCTGGATGCTGCTTCAAATACCATTGCGTATTTGGGCATGCCGGAATCATATAGAAAGGTAGAACGAAAGAGGACGAGTAGAAGATCAACAAAACATTCAGAGGTATTTTGTGTACTGGACACTACTGGACACGAAAAAAATAGTGATTGAATGTACCATACACTCATCTTACGTACCTCGGTCTCCACAAAACCTCGAAGTATGTACAATGATTAGAAGTAAAGAGGTCCAAAGTAGTTATAGTCAAAATGTGTGTAAGATGTGCATGAACAATGTAAAATATATCAAGAAACGTGCATGAGCATTGACAAGGTAAATCAAGAAAGGTGATACCTATATGCAGAAGCAAATTGTACATGGCAGAAAAGATGCAAGAAGTGGACCGAAAGATATCGTTCAAATGACCGGTCACCGCGTTGGCTCAAAAATTAACAAAATTAACCGGTGTATCAAGAATCGGTGTGCCGAGGATTGAATCAGAACCTTGAGCTGCAAGTCGACTTTCGAGGTTCCGAAGAGACTCTTCCTTGGCCAGAAGTTGTTGGCGTTTTTCGTGTATCTCTCGTTGAACACGAAGCTCGATTTCGCGGAGCTGGAATGGAGGCGAGGAAAGGACGGAAAACATAAACATCGAGGAAAGAAAGGGAGGGATTGTAAAAGAGAGAAGAAAAAAAGGCGTCAGTTGAGAGATTGAGCGTATTTCAGGATGTACCTTCTCTTCTTCTTTCCTAAGTTGTTCTTCCTTGAGACGAACACTTTGATTGGCAAGGTCTTCTGCGGGAAGCATGGTGGATTCGCTTGAAAAAGGATAGTTATCAGAATGGTCGATGACAATAATACCCAAACTAAAGCGTACCGAGCTTCCATATATGACCCGGTGGTCCTAGAAAGCTTCTCGGTACGGTAAGTCTCGTAAAGTACGTCCTCGGTCAACGACTTGAGGTCTTGGAGATGGGTACTAGTATTTGGAGCGAGACGAAAACGAAGCGATGGATGTTCAAAAAAATTGAAATCATTAGTAAGTTTACGATTAAGGAAAAGACAAAACTTACTCACCCAAGGATTGCGCCCCTAAGCCGACTAAAATCAGAGTGTTCTGGGTCATCAACGATAGCCACACCCCATGGATACACCCGCGCGCGGACATATTCGCCATCGATTTCGACTTCCTCTTCGGAGCCCATAATGGCAAAGGGAAGCAAGGACTGCAACGCGACACCGTTCCTGAGTTCAGGAGATGGAAAGCAACGAACGGATTCTCACCCTAAGCTCCTGGTTCTCTTGAATGGTATCTTCATCGTCTTCCTCCACATCATAAGGAAAGTTGTACACTGGAATATCGAAATGCGAAATATCTTCCATGACCTGAAAGAATTTGTATTAGTACTACGAAGTGTCAATGTGAATAATGTGGCAGCGAAATGAGTGTGAGGGTAACTCTGCACTAAGCTACGTAACAAAATCAGCGGAAGTAGCTTACCCGTTTTTTGAACGCCTTCAATTCGCTCAAAGTCAGCGAATCCGAACGACCTATAACGGGAATAACGTTGACTCGATGTGATAGCTTTTGCATTAATTCTACATCTATTTCCCTCAGGCTAAGTAGGAAGATTATGGTCAGCGAAAGAATAACAAAAAAAACCTAACGGGATGTATATGCTCACTAATGACCTGTTGGAGGAATAAAGTACAGCAAACAGTGTACCCTATTGTCACGGAAACGTGGATTACGCTTGATTCTCGACTGTTCTGCGAGTATGTCGTCGTATTGGCGTTCGAGGTAATTTACAATCTCTTGGAAGCTAAAATTCATAAAGACGTCTCGTGTTAGAATCATGCGTGAGAGGAGAAGTAATATGAAGAATGCGCAAGAAGCAATTTCTTCGATTACAACATTCGAGGTAAAGGCTATTTGACGATTCCATGTTCCTTTTCCATGGAACGTAATTGCGGCATGAATGAGGATGAATCCTGCCAGCAAGGCAAGTGTAGACGAGTAGGATAGATTCACGTACGCAAGGTCATTATTGACGTTATCCCCGAAACCAGGTGTGTCGACGATGGTCAAATTTATTCTCAGTCCGTCCTCTTCGATATCTGATGAAGCGAATAGGGGAGTAGTAATTAGTAGGTTCCTTCGGAAGATCTCAAGGAGCTGAGCAGCAAGACTAAGGCTAGAACAGAGCACAGCGGATTGTACACAAACTAGGGGGATGAACGTACCGACGTTCACCGGCTTGATTGCAAGACCTGTTTCAAGCGCAGCAGTTTCCGGATTATCGCAATCTTTGTGAGGAAGAACTTCGGATTCGCAAAGGGTGTTGACGAAAGTAGTCCTGCCAGTCCCAGAGGCACCTGTAACAATCCAATAAGGGTCGAGTTGGGTTTGATTTGAACATTGAGAGTTGATAAGAGCAAAGAGAGGTAGTTGAGCATCGCGTTATAATCTTTAATATCGAACCATTAAACCCCCATACCGACAACCATCACAGTAAATCCAACACCCTTGGCCTTGCTTCGCCTTCGTTTTGTGATGTTGGGCGGCATAGTTCAGAGATCCTGAGCGTTTTCAGTAGATGGCGACGAGAAAGGTGGATAACGCTTGCTACGTGGTAGCTTGCAGGTGACCAGGTGGTGGTTGAGTGCAGAGAAAAGTATAAACCTTCGTCGATTTCGTATTGGAATTGTGGCACGTGATACCTTAACGACCCGCCTCGGCGTCCGAGGGCCGCTCGACGACCACCGTCGGTTGATCACTGATGAATAATGGCTCTGCCAACAAGCTATCCGGATTCGGGGGCGCGTTTACCTTGACCTTGAGGAAATTCCGTTCTTACACACTGGAAGCGGCGTTCGAAGAATTCTCTGAGGAATACTATTCAGTTTCAACGCTAGGCTATCCATTATAATGTACAACATTCACTGATTCAGCACATTTCAAGTGGATGAGTTAGTAGTGTTCTTCTGTCTATCTCTGAAGTAACGAAGTCTGAATGAGTCCGGTGCAACGAGTAAAATCAAGCTTACCTCCGACTATTCTGCACACGGATGAACAACCAGTCCACAGCTCCTCGAACTCCGGTTCTATCAACAGATGAGCAACGGTAATCAGTTGAGCACACTGTTCTACCGGCTCACCCTTCGATCGCCGACACACCCATAACATCCAAGCTCGCGATCCTCTCCTTCCGTGCAGTCATATCCTCACCCTCTCCATATCTCACGGTTCTTCTCGCGTTCTCTATCTTACGTTGGTGATAATCCTCATAATCGTTACGAATTTCTTCCACAGAAAGACTGTGCGGACTATCTTGTTTGTTCGCGAGTAGGAGGAGGGGCACACCGAGGATTTGTGGTGCTGATAGCACTGAGTCTAGGGAACGAGTTGTAATATTAGAGCAGCAGTGACTTGGTCCACGGACTGTTTCTACACATACCGAAGACCTCCCAGCCTTCGCTCAGCCTCTCCCGGTCGTCGGCGTCAATAACGTAGACCACAGCATGACAGTCGTCGTAATATTTGTGCCATATGTTCCTAATACCCCGTTGACCTCCTAGATCCCAGAACTGGAGAATCGTCGAGGGTAGGGTAATCTTACCAGCTGAAACAATTGAGGACAGGATTCATAGAACCTTATATTACCACTGACTATTTTGTCCAACAGTAGGGCCTATCTTGTCCGGAGAAAGACCTGGAGTGTCATTATACAAAGTCTTGATTTTCTCCAGTAGAGTCTACAGTTCATTAGAGATGTTGACATTGAAGGACAGCCTACAGTACACACAGTCTTTCCAGCGCCGTCGAGGCCGATGATAATGACTGAGAATTCTTCTTTCCTGCCAACTAGTCATCACATTCGGAGAGCATAGGACCAATCAGAGCGAATACCTCGTTAAATGTTCATGCAAGCCTTTGAGCAAATGGTACATTCGAAGGAATTGCCGTCGTTATATAATCAATCACTAACTTCCTCTTTCCCTTCCCACTACAATGGGCTATTACTACAATTATGGTCTCGTAACCTTCATCGTCATTGTCGTCGCTTTATATCTTCTATTCACCGGTATGCTTGTCTTCAAGAATTCAAGAATGAGGCTCAGTAATACCAATTCATTCTCCCTGCTTCGTCACAGGTTCCGGCGAAGCGTTCAATGTCGGCAGGTTTTTAGAAGAATCGAGTCCATACGCGTGGGCTGCGACTGGAATCGGTCTTTGCATAGGGCTGAGTGTGCTTGGAGCCGGCTGGTGAGGGTATAAGGTGAAAGAGTCTGAACGAAGGTTGATTTAATCCATGTGTAGGGGCATCTTCATTACTGGCTCATCGATTCTTGGAGGAGGTGTTAGGGCGCCACGTATTTCGACGAAGAATCTCATTAGGTGAGTGAACAAATTAGCTCTGCGCTAGGCTGATGCTGATAATCGAATTTAGTATCATCTTCTGCGAAGTCGTAGCCATCTATGGCGTTGTACGTCCTCAGCTTCTCTCTTTTATATGGGCACCTTCATCTCAGTCTCTTAGATCATCGGCATCGTATATTCTGCAAAATTAGCCAGTGTTCCAGACGATATCCTCTACACCAGACAAAATTACTTTACTGGCGAGTCCACCTTCTCTCCGTACTTCATTAACACCTGTTTATTCGTGATGTCAGGGTTCGCCATGTTCTGGGGAGGCTTCACTGTTGGAATGTGTAATCTTCTTTGTGGTGTCTGCGTCGGCATCACCGGCTCTACCGCTGCACTTTCAGACGCCGCCGACCCCAATCTTTTTGTCAAAATCCTTGTCGTAGAGGTGTTTGGTAGTATACTGGGTTTATTTGGGCTTATTGGTGAGTCTTACACGCACTTACCCATGTCTCTCCTCTTCTATGCTCACGATTATGCTCTGTTCGCAGTCGGACTTCTCATGACAAGCTCAGCACAAGAGTTCAAGGGCGCAGAATCTTCACCTATGGCTTCGCTATTTGTGCATTAACTAGCATTCTAATGGAATCATGGGCTCTTCTTTACTATGGAACTAATGCATCAATAACAAAGTCAAAGTATATTATAAACTTCAATTTTGCCATTCGCTCTACAGATCGATCGGTACAGTACTCAGTAAACGTCAATATGTTGCTGGAGTGAAAATAACCTAGACCGATGCTGGTTTCCCAAAAGGTTGATCACTAAAACCCCACGCTGTACGATTCTTTCTCCATGGCCAATTTTCAACGAGGGTTTCGATACGCCGTGCATTCGTGATTGCCAAAAAGGGCCCCAAATTGGCGATGAACAACTTTAGTGTAATCGTGCGTACATCGAAGTGCGTCGAGATGTTCGACGGTGGCTCTGGGCGAATAAGTGGCCATTCCTTGGGGTGAGTCTGGTTGTACGCTAATTCATTCACAAATGTTCCTGTCACTTCTCCTAGATATCAACTTTGAATTCTAACCATCGGATGAGGACAGGAGGAAACTGACCGTGGTTAGGCGGAGGGGTCGAACAACTTCAAGCTTTTTCGAACGAGCATCAGGATATTCTCGATACTCCATGTTCGCAACCTTCCACAGAAAACTTTAGGGGAAAAAAAATTATCCCAGGCCGAATTGTCCAATATTCAGGCCTCAGATCTCAGACGCGAGCTCGTCTTGAACCACGTCACCGAAGGCCATTGATCACGCCTGTCCTGACGCTTGAGCTTGCCAGCCTGGCTTTGTCAGTGTGATTTCTCCCTACCTCTGAGTCGTCATAGTCCCAAGCTCGACTCAAGCTAAAACCGTCCTATGATATCACGACCTATGGTTCAGTTCCCATATCATTCTCCCGTAAATCATTCATAAGAAGCTGATGTACGAAGCTGATGTACGAAAGTATATGACTACAGGATTTATTGGGTCCCATTTTCGTCGACGCGCGTCGTTTGCTTGACAACCAAAGGTAACACAATGAGATGTATAAAACAAAGTCGCATAGATTGTTTCCTGCCTGCCACCCCCTTCCAAATTTACCGATTCCCAATTGCCGAACAGTAAAAACTCGGAGCTAATGCGCTCATCCTGGCTCACGCTTCCCATGATATGGATATTCCTCAATCTCTCAGTCTTGTGGGCCTCTGCCCACAGCGCAAACGGACAAGATGCAGAGGCCGAAGTTGAAGATACGATTTGTGCATATGACCCTCACAAGCAGCTCCAGCGACGCGCCACAGACGATTCTGGGAATGCTACGGATGTAGGTGTGGGTGTCAATGTGGGTAAAGATTGTTTAGAAGTCTGTATGTGATTGCTTGACTAATGTAATGCAGGTTCCATCTGTGGGGCTTACGCTAGGAAATATCACAACAAAACTGGGAAATATCAATTTGACGTACGATCAGGATCACTTTTTGTGCTTTTTCGACGGTCAATGACATTGGATAGTGTTACTAATGTTACTATATCTGTTGGGAACATTGAGTGAGTAGTATTTCATTTTTTCCTGTTAACGTAGTGTTAGGCTCAGTTGATATAAAAGCAACTCTATTGTCCAGGTACCTGTTAACGTAGTGTTAGGCTAGCAAGTACCGTTAGTATGTACGGATATCTAATTATTAGTGAGCTCACCTCAGTTGATATAAAAGCAACTGAGGGAGCTCGTGTACTCCGTCTGCGTGATCTATCTACAGCTGTACAGTATATAGTAATCATTAACGAAGATCAGCGTATACGAATTAGGAATAGTGGTCAAGGGTCAAAGCTGTATCTCTGACGTACGGAGTAATCCCCAACACCCCCCCTACTCCGTACAATCTATCCCGAGCATGGATACGAACTTGGAGTGGGTGGGGCCATTGAGTGCCTTGGTAAATATGTCCGCAACATTTTCGCCCGACCTAATCCTCTCGATGTTCACCTCCCCGCTTTGCACCTTCTCCCGGACATAGTGGTGTCGCATCTCGATATGCTTCACCAGCGCGTGGCGTTTCGAGTTTTCTGTCAGACACACCGACCCGAAGTTGTCGCCCAGCAACTTGATGGAACCTTCCTGTGCTAGATCCACCTCGGAAAGAAACGAGGATATCCATACGGCCTGCTGGGTCGCCCTGGAGAGTCCGATGTATTCGGATTCAGTTGTCGATAGCGCTACCGTAGCCTGTCGTTTAGAGCTCCAGGATACGGGTGCTCCTGCCATGAAGAATACGTATCCTGACGTTGACCTGTACGTGTCCTGGCAGCCCGCGTGGTCGGAGTCAACATAGGCATAGGGCTTCAAACCCGGTTCTACCCCCGCCTTGTACACAATCGCGTAGTCCAGGGTGTTGAGTATATACCCCGCCACCCATTCGATACATTCCCAGTGTGCCCGACCCGGGTTCAGCTGGTATCGTGCTAGGAGACTCCCAGCGAAGGCGAGGTCGGGACGTGTACATACCTGTCCCCATAGTATTGAGCCTACCACTGCTCTATACTGTTTGTCGGCCATATACGTAAGCTCTTCGTCAGGTAGTGATGTTGGTGATTCTTTGAGCTTCACGTTCGGCGGCAGTGGTGTATTTCGACGGCGGACGCGGTCGAGACCAAAGTGGTTGAGCATGCGCTGGAAGTAGGTTTTCTGTGAAATGGTTATTGCCTTCGTTCCTGGATCCTGTTGTATCGTCATCCCCAATAAAACTCCCGAGGTTACTTCGTTCGCCTCCCACCTCTTCCCTAAGTCCGCGATGGCTTCATCTCTACCAGCCCTAGTGGAGGATCCACCGCACACGTCGTCCCCATATGTACTTGTGATCGTATACTCACCTTGTATTCGCTTGTACCTGATACATGGATCCGCTCTCGATGTTGTGTATCCGTCGGCCTTGTACCCTGCGGACAGCGTCGCCTGCCAGTCGTGGCTGCCCTGCATAGTCCCATAGATTGATTTCTTCAACTTACATACGAGGTGTTCTGACCCTGGTTCGGTGAATCCTTCGGGCTGCTTCATGTATACGTCGTGGGTAATAGGGCTGTTTAGGAAAGCTGCCGTGAAATCCACTTGGAATAGTGAGAGTTTGAGTGCCGCAGTAATTGCCAGCACCAATCGTACTGATTCCATCCTTGCTACCCCGCCGTACGTTTTGTCGTAGTCCAGCCCCTGGATCTGGGTGTATCCCTGGGCGACGTATCGGGCCTTCCGTTTCAGTAAGTTCCCCGTCGCGTCAAACTTAATGGCATATGTCCAACGGCCTCCCGTAAGGTTGGCGTTCGGTGGTAGTGGGACAAGTTCCCAGCATTCTTTCTGTATCAGGGTCCTGACTTCAGTTTCCATTGGGGCTGTCCAGAGATCGGGTCGACGCATCGCCTGTTTGTATGACTGTGGTACCCATAGTTCCCCCGACGTTGCTGCGAAGGCGAATGGATGTTGTGCTATCATTGCTACTGGTGTCTCGTCCGTCCAACTTTCCCTCCTTTCCAACGCCGCTCTCTCTCGATCTCTGTACTCTTCACTCTCTAGGTATCTGCGCGATGGTATGTGTTCTCTTCCACTTCGGCGTGGTGGTTCTGGCAGTTGGATTGGTGCTGGTGGCTGTTCGTCTATTCCCGGATGGGTTTCCGCAGGCAATTGAGTCGATTCAATAGGTTGTTGATGGCCGTTCTCGTCATTCCCGGGGTTTATTGCCGGACTGTCAGGTCGTGTATCTTGGGGAGTTGGGGGAATTTCGGTCGTTTCTTCCTCGACTTCATGTTCATGGTCCCCTCTCGGTCGCGTACGGTGTGGCGTCCCTTCTTCGAAGGTAACGTCATGCGATTCCTCAACTTTCTTGGTTTCCGGTATCCACAGCCGGTAACCTCTCCTCCCCATATACCCCAGTAATTTTCCTTTTACGGCCTGTCTTCCCAGCTTTCCGTCGGTCCGTCTCCTTGGTAGCGTGGCCCAGCAGTCACACCCAAACGGTCTTAGGTGTGCTACATCATGCCGTTTCTGTGTCCAGGCCTCAACCGGGACCGTATCTGGGAAGCGCGAGGAGGGGACGAAGTTATTGGTGTAAATGAAGGTGTTCGACGCTTCGCCCCAGAATGAGTATGGCAGGTCTGCCTCCTCTAGTAAGGTACGAGTACCATCCATTACGGTCCTGAATGCGCGCTCAGCCACCCCATTCGCTGCAGAAGAATCGTGCGGTACTTTCTCGATGATGATCCCATGCTCTTTACAGTAGGCGTCCACCAAGCCATTGTTGAGTTCGCCTCCTCCGTCAATCCGGATGATCCTTAGTTGTTTCCCAGTTTGTTTTTCCGCCATTACACGATACTCGTGTAGTGCCTTCACTCCTGTCTCCTTCCGCTTGTTGTTGAGGTAGTATGGCACCCTGAACGATGACCTCCCGTCGGTACAGAGCATGAGGTACGTTGCTCCACCTCGGCTTTGTGTTCTCGATGGCCCAAACAAATCTATATGCACCCTCTCTAGCACCTCGGACTCATGCGTTAATACTTCGTCGAATGGTCGTCTTATTGCTTTGCCGTATAAGCAGTCCTCGCACATCCCGTGGACCCTTTTGTTTGTGATGCTCAATCCGTCGACTAGCTTGCGGTTCGCCATTCGGAGTATCCGTTTAATTGCGATGTGTCCGAATCGTCTATGCCAGGTAATTATATCCACTGGCCGGTCCCTCGTCCTTGAGTAGTTGACCATCGTCTTTCCTGACTCCAGCACCTCAATTTCGTACATTTTATCGCGTCCAAAACCTTGCATTATGGTCTCGCCGCTCGAAGCCCTCACAGTCATTATCCCCACACCCCATTCTCCTCGCATGCCTCGGCTGTCAAGAGTCGGTATAGATATCAGGTTGTGCCCGAACGATGGTGTGTGCTTTACCCCTCGTAGCTGTATTATTCTCTCTTTGTCCTGTACTCGTGTAACGAATTGGACAGTTCCGGTACCCAGGATCTCGAACCTCCCTGTGTCTCCTGATATTGCGCTACTCCCTGCCTGTCCGTGTACCTCGGTATACTCGGTGAAGTCAGACCGTTGGACCCAACAATGTTCAGATGCCCCCGAGTCAAGAAAGGTTTTTATTCTCGGTATCGGGCTTGCGTACAGGGGTGTATTACCGTGGCAGGCCATACACTCTGGTCTGGGTACGGTTTTGTATTCAAGTATGTTATTATCTACGTCCCTATCCCTTTTCTCCCACTGACGCCCCTCCCTTAGAATGGGATCAACCTGCCTGGTTGTAGGGTCAGTGGTTGATTCGGGTTGCTGGACGGATCTAAACGTACTTGGTTGGCCGCTCGCTCGGGCTGCCATCACATAGGTTTCCATAGGTGTGGATACATCGTCGGTGTCATCTGGGTTAGCCGAGTTTGCGTTCGTTCCCGCCTTTTTGCCCGTGAATCCTTGCTTAGGACCCTGCCCTTCCATTCCTCCCCCTTTTGCCCAGCATTTCTTAGCTATGTGCCCGGGTTTTCCACAGTTGTGGCAGGAGATTACTGGCCTACTTCCGGTACGTGTCTGGTTTTGTGGTGCGGGATTGTTGGGTTGATTGTGTGCTGCCATTAGGGCTTTTACCCTCTTCGTATCCCGCTCCTCCTCCTTTCGTTCCTCCTCTTTCTCATACCACAAAGTATGGAGGTACGTGAACGCTTCCGCGCTCGATACCCCCGGGACGCTCCTAACGTCCTGCTTCCACCCCGATGGCATCGACGATATTACGATTCTGCGGAATTGTGCGTCTGTCGCTGTCCCTCCCAAGTCGTGTACCTTTTTCAGAAGGTTACGCATCTTTTTTTCGTGTTCCTCCATCGTGGTCTCCGGATCGTACTTTTCTTGGCGGAGGTTCGTGTCGGCTAAGTGTATGCGTTGTTCGTCCCTCTTTTCGAAACGTCTGATCAGTTCCTGCCAGATTTCTGATGCCCTTTTAGTTCCGTCTATTCCCAGCCCGACGGGATCCGTAATATTCGATACAATAGCTCCAGCTACTAGCCTATCGCGAGCTTCCCATTCTTCTGGATATGGGGTTGGACAAAATAGTGGAGTCGTGAGTTGGGTGGGTGGATATATTGGTCCGGGGTATCTGTTTGGGCGTGCGATCGTTCCATCGAGGTATCCGGTCAGTCCCTTCGACTGCACCGCGAAAAGAACTTCCCGTTTAAACGGTCTCCAATTGTCTTCACCGACGAGCTGTTTCTCGTCCGGGAGTCTCGGTATGTTCGGGCTGTTTCCGAACGACATTTCTACTGCTTTGGACTGGGTACCTTTATTTTTCTTTACTCGGTTAGAGTTCGAGTCTCATAATCTGTTAACGTAGTGTTAGGCTCAGTTGATATAAAAGCAACTCTATTGTCCAGGTACCTGTTAACGTAGTGTTAGGCTAGCAAGTACCGTTAGTATGTACGGATATCTAATTATTAGTGAGCTCACCTCAGTTGATATAAAAGCAACTGAGGGAGCTCGTGTACTCCGTCTGCGTGATCTATCTACAGCTGTACAGTATATAGTAATCATTAACGAAGATCAGCGTATACGAATTAGGAATAGTGGTCAAGGGTCAAAGCTGTATCTCTGACGTACGGAGTAATCCCCAACATTTCCTTGTCATGCTCATCTACTGATTAAAACATCTAGCATTGAGAACATAACAATTGGGAATATAACTGTAATAGTCTCTGTTCCACTACCTGGAGCAAGTCCGATAAATGCATTCAGTGCCTCTGTGGGTTTTACTCTACTCATGATCCACTCAGGCTCCCTTTAATAGAACATATTGTTCAGACTGCTAGTCAAAGTATCACAACCTCTACGGCTTCCGCCACATCGACTATATCTCCCTCTACGACTGTCTCTCAATCATCGACAGGACTTTTCAGAATGAAGCGTCAAGACTCTTCCACCTCACTCATTACCATTACACCTTCGCCTACATCTACTTCCGGAGTAGGCTTGCCTAATCCCACAGTATCCGCTTCGGTCGGCGGAGGCCCTGTCGGCTTAGGAGCAGGAAACGTAGACACCGAGATTGGCAACATCACGATCTTCGTTGGAAATGTGAATGTTTCGGTTGGAGATGGTGCGAATAGCTCTCTGTCTCCTTTATGCGATGTTTTAAACTCTCGATATTATTTTTTCAAATAGTCAGTATCAAGAATGTGACCATTGGAAATATTTTTGTCCTAGTTCAGATCGGACAACCAGATGTACGTGTTTCCCCTCAGTGACAGACTCAGATATCTCTACGGAATCTCATTTTTTTGGTTGAATATAGCTGAATGGCGCTATTGGGAACTTGTCGAGTCAGCTCGGAGCATAGCGTTCGGAATGACAGCGACGATGCATCGTCCTTCTTCGAGTATTATTTGGACAGCAGACTTGATTCCGAGTTTCGATTTGATGCGCTAGGGATACATATTGGACAATGGGATATATACCTTGCTTAACGCTAATACACGGAAAGCCCAGCCGCAATAACCAAGAATTTTGAAGTTGAATGTGCTTTGGCATAACTAGTAGCTGCTATACGTAGCTAAAGAAGTCCGCAGATCCTTCAACCTTTTCATTTCCCTCATGCTCCGAACTCGTTCATCGTGTTGCGAGCAATTAATGGTACGAGAGTATGATGCCTTTAGAGGATGTGCTCACTAACACGCACGCGAACTGGAGCCAGTAGTTCATATTGACAAGGGTATAGGTAAAGGAGATCGGCGGTACCATAATACACAATACATACTTACATACATTCCTGCTTTCATCCTTTCTTCGTCCATAGTACCAAAAAGGCTAATCCGTTCTAATCTCAGCCAAATCGCGATCCAAAAAATACAGTATGCCGTGGTCATTTCAAATTTGGCACCGCGTTGGCAGTCGCAGGCGCTCCAGATGCAGTTACAATTTCGGACTCCCGCCGCCCCACTTCATGCTCATCCTCGAAAGGATCTTCGTCGGCGTCTGCATACAATTCCTCGGCATCACTATCCAGTCTTGATATGGCGGCTGGCGCAGGAGCAGTCTGTTCTGTGGAAAACCTCGTTGATTGACTGGGAGCGCCGCCAACCGGAGGGGTTGTAGGACTTTGTGCTTTAAAGAGAGAGACAGGGCGTTTGGGTAAAAGGCCTAATTTGCCTGAGAGAGTTCGGGGAGAATATAATGTTGACTGATAGTATCGCTAACAAGAAGCCAAATCTTACCTGCATCTATTCCCGAGCTCGTAGGAGGTGTTCGAGGGGTGGTTGCAGGCGTGAATTCGACGTCTATTGAAGGAAAAACGCGGATTGCCATGTGAAAAACTCTTTCTTGATTAAAATAGGAAGAACATACGATTACTCCTGGGACTTGGCGCCGCATCATACCCACCTGCAGACGAAGGTGGAGATTCGGATGTAGCATTCGGGTCATAATACGCAGGCTGTTGCTGGTATTGTCTCGCCAGTTGTTCTTCCTGTTGCTGCTGCTGTTGGAGTAATTGCTGTTGTTGCATTTGCTGCATCCGTTGGTGCCGACTCTGCTGCTGCGGGTTCGAGTTTGGTTTCGGGTTCGGGTAGGGAGCTTGTCCGGGTTCGTAAGGATACGTGTCACCGCCTACACCGGCACCCCAGGACGAGCCTTCTTGTCTATAAAAGATGATGATAAGACGGGAAGAAAGGGGATTGAACGGGACGTTGGTGTACCTTGACTGATCAAACTCTGAGATCTTTGCCTTCACTTTCGAAAAGATATTCCCAAATGTCTTCTTGCCACCTGTGCGAGTGCGGATCAGTGGGAGTAAACAATGTAAATGACTAAGACATACTTTCTGCGATCTTATTGAACTGATCACTAATCTCCGTCATCGTATCCTTCTCCTGAGCAGGTTGGAGATGTGAGTCACGGCGACCGCTGAATGTTGGACGAGGGCGTTGTTGCCGCTGCTGAGCTTGCCATGTGGCTTGTTGTTTTTGATCTTCCATGTAAAGCTGTCGAGCGAAATGCGCGTCGAGCTCCTCTTGAGACTGCGGATCAGAATTGAATATTCGTTAGCAACCAATTCAAAGACGTAGGCAAATAATGGCGACGCACCGCAACGGGCTCCTCTTGTGGCCTATGTTCACTGTGGTACTCAGGATCGCTCATTCCCAGTAAAACATCAATTGCTCGGTCAGAGTTGCCGCCAACAGATTCCAGTACAGATTGTCTGTGAAAAGCGAATGAGGTCGTGGTAGACTATAGTGAAAAATCGAGCGCAGGCTCACAGTAATGATTCGTCGAAATCCGGAAACATCCCTTGTAATGTTGACAACTTTGGATCCCGAACTCGTTCTCGTTCTTCGGGTTGCTGAGGCGTTACTGCAGCTGCATCAGTCTGAAGAGCTTCTGCGCCGGAGTGTACAGGCTCTGATGCAGGATAAAGATCCGCAGGAGCATCATGGCTCACTGTAGAGTCAACGCTACCTTGTTCAGTACGCGGAGGAGGGCTGACTGGAGGTGCGGTTTCGGTCATGTTTTTTGAATGTCTTGAGAAAGTAAGTTTAGGATAGGATGGGATATGACAGTTGATTGTAATGGCCTCCTTCAGGATTGTAGGGAGGAATTCAAGAATGTCTGTGCAATTGATGATGGTACAAGATTATGATGTGCAAGTCTTAGTCTGGCAATTACTTGCTGAAGACTTTATCTGTTCCTGAAGGCTTGATTCCCGATGATGATCCTTGTAATTGACAGTTGGGGCCTGTTGGAAAACGACAAGAGTAAGTTTCCGATGATGTTTTTGGGATAAAAGTGAAGCTGTGAATTGAGCGGCTATGTAAGCGCAGTCCGGTCAGTTACCAACACAATCTCCTTGTTTTTCTCTGTTCTGCTCCACGGCAACAGCACAATGTAGTCTTTCGGGAAAGGTGCTCGAGAGAGAGAAGGAAAGTTCGTAAATGTATGTACATTACTACTTGAGAGTCTAAGTATCTCGTGGTTTCCTAGCATTTCCCAGAGACCAACAATAGCGGCGCAAAGATCTTTAGCGAGTTCCTGCCAGGCACCTCTCTATATATTTCCATTCCATCGTACATTCCCCCAGTTCTTGTCGAAGCAAGATCATCACGGTTAACGCCTAACTTGCGCTGTCTGCGAACCAGCTGCGGACTTTCTTCAAAATTCTCGAGGGTGTCTACATATAGATTCCTGCCGCTTTTACTCTACTCTTCCTGCCGGAATCACCATTGCACTCCTCACATTTCACTACGACGTCCAAGAGTTCTCGAGGTACCTTGGAGCGCCTGTGAGCTTAACACTTACACCTCACTGCTCAGGCAATACCCACGCTCGGAGATAGTGTGCATATCGATTTACGTGTCGTACCTGCATATCGAATCGTTTTGTTGTAGTCGAGGAGTTATCAAAACAAGAGCGTCTGTATCTTGTATGTGAGTTAGATATTCTTGGATGAACATTAAAGCTCATTGAGAGTGAGATGGGATTTAAAGGTCATCCTAGGTCATCCTTGCATTGAAGAGGTAATATCATGGACTTGCTTTGCTTTCTTGCCACCATGGCAAGAGCGAGGCGTTATATAAATAAATCATAAGTTAGCAATAATATTCCCACGGGAAAAAGTACTCAACGTACTCAACGTTCAATTAACCCTCATGTCGTCTGCATTGTACTCTGAAGATGACAAGGACGATTTTCGTATGCATAGACAGTTGCGCTAACATATGCGGAATCTCACTAACATTTCTTCCCAGTCTCTTCTCTCAGGATTCAGAGTGGCTCTTCAAGTTCTACCTTGTCTTCACGTCCTAATTCGTGCGAACGAGCGGAGGCTGCTGAAAGCAGCGATCGCTACACACTGGCCGTGGAAGTCCTCAAAACTGTCTATCATGAATTCTACGATGAGCACGTCAGACTGGCACAGGAGGAAATTGACGATTTGAAATTTTTCAACGAGCCGTTACTAGAGGAGTCACCTTGGATTACCTTTTTGAACAGTACAGATGGTGAAGACCAGGTCATTCAACTCGAGGAAATGCATATTATCATCTTAGAAAATGCTTTTGACGAGTCCGAAGAATTATACTATCATTGCTGTGCGCCTGCATCGCAGAATATGGAAGAATTGGAATTATCAAACTTCATACCACACGCTGATGCACCTGAGTTCGATCTGGAGGAATTCTTGGCTTGGGATGGAGATGCTCGAGATTCCTTGCCATTTCCATGGCAAAACCTGGAAGATCCTGACCGTTCGTTTCCAGTCATTTTCTTTGCTTCGAGATAATATCTACTCACGGTGAATGTAACATTCTATGCAGGAGATATCATAGATGTTGAGGTTGCACGAATTCTTCACTACAAACATCAATTCACATTTAAGGAGATCGATAACTTGGAATTATTGCGTCTTTCACTCCGAGGTCCTAATAACAATCCGGAATCTGGGTTACTTTGGATGAATTCTCAAAGGTGTATGCCACTCGTAATTTGTGATTTTCAACTAATCCCACTGAGACTATGCCCTTTGGCCGCCCAGAGAAACCATTGAATGGCAATCATCTTCCTCTGCGAAGCTTCAACTGCCAAGATTTCCGACCAATTTCTCTCATGGTACACTTCTTGAGGCAATAAATGCTGGTGCATATCATTTCTGTGCTAATCCCAACTGCATCACTTCTCATTGTGCTACACATTATACTGGCGACATTCGGAAACGCAGTTAGTCTGATGCCAAACAGCATTATCCCGGAAACCATCTGAGTGATGCATTTTTTATTTCAGTCACACAACCCTTTGAGCCTTGTGAACCCAAAGAAACACAAGAAGGTATCTTGCTCAAATATGCAAAGTTGAACCCTTGCAGCAAGTTCTGTTTCATGACACATTTAAATGAGGAGACAATAGTCAGTCTTTTATTCTGCAGTAGTGGATCCTGGCTTACACAAACTTATCGAAGGAAACAAGCATATGGCGGGCAGAAGATGAACAAGAATTGCGGGAGTTGCTAGCTTTTATACCTGATGCCAATCCATGTGATCTTGCAGTGATGTGTCGAAAACGCTGCTATGAGGTTTGTCGCCAACCCTATTGTTTCTCCTGCTTTTCAACGCCTATATGCCATGTCAGGTTTACTTTCATCGAAAGAATATTTATCCAGACAATGAAATTTTGAAGAGACGTTACAACGAAAACCTTGAACGAAGAAACACAACGTTGAACTTGCCATTACCTAGAGATTTATCGGGTGCATAACTAGCAGCTTTGGTATTCCTCTCCACCCTTATACTAATGGTATAGTATCCAGAGTTTGAAAATCGCGTTGATAAATTGGGAAACCCTATACTTGATTCTTCCCACAATCCCTGCATCCATCAAGGTAGCTGTGGTACTGAAGCTCCCAACTGTTCTTGCTATACTTCGAGGCACTACTGTCGAAGAGAATGTAGATGTCCCCAAGATTGTAAGGTTTTGCTGGTTATGATGTGTACAGAGTA
This sequence comes from Lentinula lateritia, assembly GCA_028011325.1. Classification (NCBI taxonomy): domain Eukaryota; kingdom Fungi; phylum Basidiomycota; class Agaricomycetes; order Agaricales; family Omphalotaceae; genus Lentinula; species Lentinula lateritia. Next base: position 44,864 of record JANVFT010000103.1, on the reverse strand, counting down.
TCACAACATTATTAGGTCCCTATCGCATTCCCGGATGTCATTGCAAAGTCAAAAAAGGTATAGCATGCAACACTACACGATGCCCGTGCCGCCAAGCTGGTAGAGAATGTGACCCTGAACGCTGTTTAAGCTGTGATGCGAGGTAATAGGGTTTTGTTGAACTCCTTCAAGTTGATTTACTGACTTACTCATCTAGAGCTTGCGGTAAAAGTTTGTGTCAAATGACTGGAACCGTTCTAACCTCCTGGTACCATAGGATATAATGGGATAACAAACTGCCGCAACGTCAGAATGCAACAAGAGCAGCACAGTGTATGCTTTCAACTAGGTTTGTTACTCAACTTCCTTAACGGTCTTTCTGAGCAGCAATTCCAAATCGAAATCAAGCCATCGGAAAGACACGGTAATGGAGCGTTTGCTTGTAAACCAGCCAGAAAGAATCAGCTCATCGGAGGTGAGCGCTTTAGCACTCGACCAAAAGATTTGCAATTATGGTCTTCATTTTTGGAACAGAGTACGTGGGTGAAATTCAAGGCAGAAATACTACAGACGAGTACCAGTGAGTAAACGGCAATGGATTTTGAATGCCTATCTCAGAGTCTGAAATATTCAGGATTATCAACAACTTCAGAGAGCTCAACTACATCTTCGACTTCAAGGGATCTGAAGTTCTGAATAGTGCCACCATGGGAAATGAACTACGGTACCTCAATCACGATTCAGAAATCTTCAACTGTAAGCCCGAGAGTGAGTTTTGTTCATTTCAATTCTGTTCAAACCATCGATTACATGATGTACGCTGTAAACCAGTGATAGAGGTAAATGGTGATCTCCGAATTTGTATCGTTTCTAGTATGTATTTTTCATTCGATACTTGGATTCACAGCTGAACATCTGGTTTGCAATAGCAAAATACATCAAAAAAGGCGAAGAGTTATTTCTCGACTATGGAGAACTATATTGGCCCCAAACCGATTAATACAGCCTCAGCTATTGATTGTAATAATACGTGGTAAGTACGATTGGCTATCGTTTCGCTTTCTTAGTCGATTGACTTGAACCATCGAAAGCCAGAGCAGACTTTCTTTTATGTGTACCTCCACCTCTAGCTTTCCCAGCCGTTACTAGTCGCTGAAGGGTGTTTTCAAGTATTCGTTTCTCCCCAAGACGTACGAATATCGCCTGGTACTTGTTAAGAGGCATTCCAGGTTCTTGTTTTAGAATTTCTTCGTCATCCTAAGATGCAACGATACAAAATCAATGATGGGTGAAGCTACGTAAGCGAAAGGAACAAAGATATCACTGACTTTCATCGTCGAAGGATATTGCGCGATTCGGTTTTGAAGGACGACGAGGATGAGATTTAGTACTTGAGAGTCCATTTTCGGTTTGGGAGGTTTACTCCTTTCCTGAGCCTTTTCCCATTCGTCCGACGACAGATAGAGCAGTCGTGTCAGGGATGTCATAGCCTCGGGAACCTCGTAGTCAGTTCCAAGGACAAAAGTACTATGGTCAAGATATGTAAATCTTCGGTAATTGCAAGTGAAGGGGTGAAACGTACTCATCACCCCCTTCCTCCAACCACCAATCAATTCTCTCAGTACTCGAAGTAGATTCGGATTGTTCCGAAAATGTTGCAAGTACTAAATCTGCCCTAATTTCGACTACGTCTGCTGGATTGCCTTTGCCGCTTCCTGGGAGGGGTAGGATATCGACGTGACCATATCTTCCTATCAAAATACTTCATCGATAAAAGTGGTCAAAGAATGTATTCAAAGATCGTACGGAGTAGTTCACTGTTTGGTAAATCGTCATATGTATTCCACTAGAATGCTTTGAGACCCTTTATATTATCGTAGTCAGAACTGGAATAACTCACAATTTGGTCTCCGGCTAGGATTCGTTTGGTTGACACCATTTTGAGCTCCTTTTCTTCGTTAAAGAGTTTTGCCTGATACCGAAATGTTAGTAATTTCATAGATAGATATAATTGTTTAGTTGGAACTCTTACATTCTCAGAACCGAAACGAGCCTAGTGGTTTATTGTTCAATACGGAGTGAAACAAACAGTATGTCGAGGGCAGCCTTACATTGAGAAGGTCCGCGATAGGCACCATCGAAATGTCTGTAGCATCTTCCTCGCCTTCGTCACCATCTTCAGACGGGCTATCATCTTGGATAGACGTATCTTCCACGTCGTTCGTTTCATCATGTTCGTCGACATCCATAGCACTTCCTATACTTTTGTCAGCTTCAAGATTCATATCCTCTCCGTCGTCACCACCATCAATGCCTACACGCTCGACGCTGAAGCTTCGAGAGAGTATACGACTTCCCATAACATGATAACGTTCGAGTGAGTAGTGATTTGAAAGTGTTTCAGGTGGGAAAAGGTCCGGTCGACTCTGACAAGAAGAATAATCTCTTTGTGAGGTTTGAATGATCAGGCGAATCTTGGTATAACATACTTGTATAGCTCGGAAGACCTTGTCATGATAATCACGTTCTGCGTCCTCTTTTCCCAATTTTTCTGAGCCGAGGAAGATTCAGATAATTCCTATACCTAAATAAGTACTCAAACAGACCTACCACCGAAGTACCGTCAAGCTCTTTCAGGTCTTTTTCGCTCCAGAACATTGGGGTATCAAAGGCGATGGGTAAAGTTGCTGAATTCAGGATCGTGAACATGTATATCAACAAGAAGTTTGGCAGGTAAATCACCAAGATAGCATCTCCACTTGGAGTTGAACGTCTGAGCATCCTCCCACATCATACACAAGATAAGTCCTGACCATCCCTTGTCCAATTTATGTTCTTTCCAGGCTCGGGGTCCGAACTTCTCAGGTAACAATGATGTTTTGGTCGAAAGGGTCAACGAACGAGGGATGGTGAATAATGTTTGGTCTTTCTACACAATTACTGAGCCCGATTTTTCTAAATAAGGCTGGACATTGGCGCACCTCGATGTTTTTCAGAGCAACAGCACCGCGTCCTCCTTCGGTAGAAGGGAAATACTTGAATCCAACGGCATCCAAGTCAATTCTTCCGCCATTGCTTTGAAACCAGGAGAGAAATTCTTCCAGTTCTGGGAGCGACATGAGATATTGGTGGACGTAAAAGTCTATGTATCGGATGTCCGGACCGGGACGACCAAGACCACCTGCCCCGGGTATACGAAGGCTTAATTTATTGCACCTCTCTCGAACAAACTATACGCGCCATTATCGCCGGAAACGTGCTCGACTAACTCTCCTCCAGTAATTCGAAACATTGACATCTAAAAAAAAGTTTTTGGTTTGGTGCTTTCACTATCTACAGTCTAAAGCTTGTCCTGACCAATCACCAGTTTATTCGCATTTCAAAGGTAAATAGATCGCTTGACCGTGCTTGTCAAAGCTCTGAACAATCTTTAGTCTTGTAAATGTCCTTATCATGGACACACGTCTGCTACTGCAGGCAAATTGCGACAGACTCTTAGAACAATATGAAGCTAATATGAAGGTCGTTCGAGAGCTTCAGTCTACTCTCATTGAAGATGTGCTTCCGTCGCTTGCAGACGAACTCGTCCTAGACTCAGAGCAGATAGCTTGGGCGAATCAATACCTGGAAGATAGTCGTACGTCTGTACTCCTTCGTTAGTATTATATCACTCAGGAACATTCCTTTAGAAACCATATTCCAACTATTGCGAGTACGTTTGTTCCGCCTATTTGAATCTAGCCGTTCCTTGCGCTCAATTCTTTTCTTTTTAGCGTGAAAATTTTACTAGGTCGTTTGCGATGGAATCTATTCGTAAAAATTTATTATGGCGTTTCAAGAAACTATGGCCTCCGGAGCCGGAACTTCCTCTGACGAGAGTGTATTTTCTTCCTCCTGACGTCCGAGATCCCTTTGGGCGGCCAATCATCATCATTCAGGCCATAGGCTTCAAGAATTCCTCGGACACTTACATCCCGCTGCTTATTCGTGCAATGGAACAGTTTAGGCTTCGATTAAAGACCTTGAACGACACGTCTGATCAAGGGTTTCCTGTTCTCCAATATATTGTTTTGTTCGACGTCAAGGAGCTTTCGGTGCAGAATTTGGTTGGTTCGCTTCGCGCCAAAGGAACACTTGAATCTTCCAGACTGATTCCTCGTTATCCCAGAGTGTTGATTTAATTTCTTGGGTACTCCGAGACCTGGTCCCTCGGTTCCCTGGCATGCTTGCAGCAGGTAGGTCTCTTGTATATGTTGTATCCGCTCAATTCACAGCCGGAAACAGTTTTCATTGTCAATTCGTCGTGGGCACACTCGGGAATGTGGAATATAGCCAAGTGAGTGACAATCTACAGTCATCTGCATTAAGGGGCTCTTTCGACGTTCCTTGAAAGGCGTGTACTCCCTGCCTCTGCCGTTTCGCGAGTGTTCTTCTCTTCTCCGAAAGAGCTAGTGGCTTTCTTCACACCCGCTTCCTTACCGAAGGGTGAGTGTCATTTTGACTTTGCGATAACCCCAAGTTAATGCAAGGACCTCTGGCAGATTATGGGGGAAGCATACCGCTTTTGTATTCCCTGGCTAGTAGACCTGCTACTCCAGGAAGTGCTCCATCTTCTCCCGAGCTCACCAAATTGCACAGTGACATAGGCGCTTCGACCAGCCTGAGTCCTGCCCACATTTCCCCAACTTCATCGCTCAATCCGTTCTTTGGTTATCCTGCTTCAATGGATAGGGGTTCTCCGTTGTTGCAACATGGACGTCGCCGAAAACGGGATCTCTTTCACACATTGGCCGTCCTCTTTTGGTTACGCTGGCGACGGCTGATTACTACATGTCTATGGCTAATCCCGTTGGTATTAGCAGGAAGACTGTGGTTCCGCAAATGGCTACTTTTGTACCCTTCAGGTGCATTTCTATTGAGGAATTGGTGGGAGTCGTTGACAATGTAGCCAACATCTGCCAGGCACCTCCTTCGTGTTTTGGTACACTAAATGTAAAATACTGGCGATATTTATAATTATCTGATTTCATTCTACCTATTTGGGTTGCATTTACCAGAGCTAAGTTTGAGGTTCATTGACCATGCTCCCTGCGATGGGCTATTTGGATAGTGTGGACGGATCTTTTGACATTTCAAGAAGCTCAATCGACACACAAGTGAACAAGTTGGCGTTGGAGACCATGTGTTGCACCGGTGAGAACGGTTACTATCTCTCAATCTCTCTAGTGTAGCCTGACTAGGCATTAATACAGAATCCATATTTACGATACTCGAAACAGGCCAATACTATAAGAAATATTCTGGCAACTGCGAGACGTCAAAACAAGTATCAAGGAGTAGCTGATCGAAACGCTTACCTTTCCACTTGCGTTCTGAGCAGCTTGCTGTGTCGGTCCATCTCGCTCGTTTTCAGGCGCAGCTTCAAACACATTGAAATACATAGATCCACCCGGACCTACTTCTAAGATACTTGCGGAATTACCGCATCGATAACAATAATTGGGAGCTGACCATACGGTCGAGAGGTGCCGGTCGAACAACGAAGCGTAGCCTTCCATACATAACTGATGTGCGCGGAGGATATGTGACATCCTGTTGATCTCCAAGAATTTGTGTACGACGCCAGAACCAAATGTATAGCCGGCACCACTAAAGCAATCCGTGAAATTTCCATGCAAGATATATGTTACACGCTACGAACCGAGGTGAGATGGCAAAATCCTCTTTTTCAGGATCGGGATCCGACCAAACCAAATCGGCCATTGGTCCTTCATGTGGTATTTCTAGAGACAGAAAATAAAGATCGCTGTGAAAGGAAGCGATGTCAAAGTCATGCTTACCTCGAAATCGATCCACAACTTTTATCTGGTCTATTGAGTGTATTGAAGGCGACAGACCTGAGAGAATTTGAGCACAAAACTATGGTATGAGAAGGAGACCTGGTCACCGCCGTGAACGCAAAATATCCGATCGTCAATGACAACTGACAATGTCAAAAAGTCGAACATGTCCGTAAAGTATGTCCAAACATGCGAAGATCCGTACTTGCGGACACATTCAGTGTAAAATCCGTAAGTCTACAGTTTTGTTCGTTAGGATTTTGTAACTTGTGAATTGTTTGGTTTACTTGAGTTACGGCTCTGGATTCATGATTTCCTCGAATCAGTTGTACTCGATCTGGATAACGCAGCTTCAAGCATGTCAAGAGAGATATTGTTTCCACGCTGAAGAGGCCACGGTCAACGTAGTCGCCTGAGGAGTTATCGGCACACGAATGTAGAATCGGTGCCAAAATTCACCAAGGAAGAGATAATTTGTGTTGGGAGCATATCCGCCTATCCTGAATATCTCAATGAGATCGTAGAACTGTCTTCAATGGCTAATGAACGGTTTTTTTCGCTGAAAAGTCGAATATGACTCACCCATGTATATCTCCCACTACTGTCACTGGTGCGCTAACGTGGACGACATTAGATTCTCGCATAAGGACCTCCTTCGTCTTCTCGCATATCTCACGAAGCAGAGCTTCATGCAATAATTGTTTGCGGAGAAGTTGCTCAATACAAGCGTCAAGGTCAAAGGGAGCCATGGGTTTACCCAATTTGGTAATCTGTTCGCGAGAAAGTTGTTTCGTCATTTTACACTCCAAGCCCCGATAATTTCTTCTTCTTCACGGCTCTTTTTCCCGTAGAACTCGAGTGTCCCCAAATTGTTTGTCATGCAACCCTAAATGCGACAAAACTAACTAACAGTCGGCTTCACCGCTATTCACAATCCTAGGTCCGAAAGATAAATGCAGGCCATCGCGATTTTTTCGCACTTTGCAAGGTAACCAGAAGTTCAGGTTCAACCAAGGTTTACCGATACTTTCGTCCCCTTACATTCTTCTGTTATTCAATCTTCTTCTTCTTCTCTGCCCTCATCCGACCTTCCTTTTCTTTCCGCGTACTGATTCTCTCCACACAGAAAGTTTGTCAAGGCTACATAAGATGGTGACGATTGCTTCCGGATTTGACGCTCTGTTCAAAAATGCACATCTGAACATTCACGTCCATTTGATTCTAATGAATAAACTTTCATTTTGGCTCTCAAACTCTAATACATCTAAATATTCGGTGCTGGACGTCACATTGTCTTCATGCTCGATGCTACTGCACCGATCCTATTCCATTTGACCATTCAATGTCTTTAGCCCCGCATTTACTCATGTGTTACTCAACTTTTGTCAATTCATTCCATAGAGCTTGCGTTTTCCTCGTTCCCTCGTCCGTATCACGTCTCAGAGCCGGCTGTACTGACGTCCTGATAAAAGGAGAACTACGTTTTAGGGTCGGTGATTTGCACATACTATCCTCTCCGATCGGTGCTAACATTTCCTGGTAGAAGCCTAGTAGAAGCACAGACTGAATTCCATTGTGTGCTGAATGTAGCATCAAGGCTTTGAATTTCTCCGGCGTTTCCACCTCCATACTCTGTAGGTATGTTTATTCATGGTCCTACATTATTCGTTTGCGTCTTGAACAAAACATTGACATATATGCACTTTGCGCCATTCGTGAGACTCTTATAATTATGCGTGATTTCTTTCTGAAATGTCAGTGCACACTCCCTTATGCGCCAGTCTCCGATGCCATTTGGGCAAAGTTGCTCATGTTCTATATATATTGTCAGTACACCACATCCTAAATGGTTTCTTCGGATTAACTGATACATCGGTCTTCTGTAGATCGATCTAGGGCATAAAGATATTCTTGCACACCATAAAGCCACGTTCAAATGCTTTCGGATTTCGCCGCCGAAATATACTTTGACAGCTTGGGTTGCATTACTTTTGAAGTGTTCGTGAAGGCGAAAGTTGCCTCAGGTTCGCAGCGTCTTCAATTAAAGTGTCCTTGTGAGTTCCAGATAGTAAAGTCTACCCGTAAGGAACGGGAGATCCTGTCTTTCGCTACCATGTAAAAAGTAATTATTTGGTAAGCCCCTCGATTCCGCATTCCCTACTTTGGATGACAGCCAAGCGGTGCCGGTGTATTTAAGGGCAGACCGCTTTTCGAACTTTCTCCATTAACGCCTCTTGCTCTTGGCCATTACTTTTCGCGCCTCCGCCACAACGTCTAAACCTAGATCTTGGTTCACTATGCATGGTAACCCACGCACCTATTCCTATGATGATCAGGGAATCGGATATTCACAAAACAATGCGACTCATAGTGGGGGTCATACTTCCAACTATCCATACACTCAACAAATTTTCCATGAACAAAACAGTGGCCATTATTATCCTTCTACAAGCCAGATTACTGGTTCAATGGCTCATGGTGCTATCTCATTCGATATCTGACAATGCCACAGGCTAATGGGCTGAACCATAGGTCATTCCGACCCCCGATTTAGCCGTTCTACAACACCTGCTCCCGGAATGGGAAACTGCTATAGACGACACCCAGCGGATCCCAGGTACTACCAAGGCTCGTCAGAAACGATAGCCTCGTCATCACACAACGGAAACGATTCTCCCTCGGCTCCCTTGTTTAACACACACCAGTATCCTTCCTCTCAGAATCCTTCTAGCCATCGTAGTCGATTCATTCCTACTCCTTCAGACATCGTTCATGCTTATAGCAATTATCCCGGATCCATTTCAAACCAACATATCTCCCAGTCGCCCTCGACGTACTCTACTCCGGGACATCACTCCCGTCATCATCGTCAAACTTCGACAAGTCCCATCCTGAGTAGCACTCGGGCGGCTCCTGTACGTCCCTCCTATGCGTCTGCTACATCCCCCAGCAATGAGCGCTATCCATGCGAGATCTGCAATAAGACTTTCTCTCGATCTCACGACCGCAAGAGACACCATGAAACGCAACACATCGCAAGTCCTGTTCTACACCGCTGTCGCTACTGTCGCAAGGAATTCAGCAGGTACGCGACTCTTCTCGGCTCTTTTATGCTGACATGTTTCTGAACAGTTGTAATTCGCAGAGCTGACTCGCTAAAAAGGCATCTCGATAACGGATGCGATGAAATGCCCGCCAACTCGAATAAATGATGCTTTACAAGTCAGTTTCGAGCTCATCGACCGAACGCCCGGAGGACGAAGAGGTCAGTATAACTCTCGGCTAGTGCGCGTACAGATCTTGGACAATGCCGTGCTATGCACTTTCTTCCTTTCTTCCCAGTGTCTCCGGTATCTTTCTTGTCAAAATCAATATACATAGCGTAGAATTGACCTACGATGTCATTTAAGTTATTCATTTACAGACTGTAAATAATGGCGGTCACTGCTAGCGACTTCGGACGTTTTCTCAGTGAAAGATCTGTATTGTATTGTGAATTTAGTACACTTTCGATTACCTGGGGACGGGGACAGAAGTACTTTCTTACTTACATATCTGTATGCAAATTATGCCATGCTCTCACATACATTCCCCTAGCATCAGTAATGCAAATTTCCTTCTTTGCGTATGTCTTGAAACATGAGGACCTTTAAATTTTCAAACGCTACCTCACAAACCATGTAGACTACCTGAGGCGTTCTCTTGCACGCCATTCTGCTCTGTAAAGCGGGATTAAAATATAAAATTTTCATTTATCTGAGCTTTCGTTTAAACACATGTCGGATGTGCTCCCTGGGACTTTCCGGAAAGCAAGAATGATAATCAACAATGAGTGCCATGTTATCGAGTGAATATAATTTTACGCCTCGCTTCGTTGAGCGTTGGCTTACAGGCTATTCAAAATACAGCTTTCAATCTACTAGGGCGCGTATGCTACGAATTTTGGAGCAGCTAATCTAACCATCTTCGTCTTTATCGAATCGAAATAGGAGGAAAGAACTGTCGAACTCTAAAGGCCTAGGCTTGCGGCAAGGTCTGTTTTAGACACAAAAGCCGAACAGACCAGAGAGATCGCATTTTGCTTGTATGCCATCCACGTAGATTTTCATCTTTATCGAGATATCTGTTCTTCGTTTTTCTAAATATATGATGATATGCCACATGAAGGTTTACTGTGAACGTATAGGATGAGGAGAAAACCGACACCGAGGGCTTAGCTGACCTGACAAGAGGAGTTGTTGGGTTGTTGGATTTTGGGTCAGTGGACGTTCTTCCACCTACTTCCACCATCTCTGAATCTAATTCGAAAGGTAAAAACTCACCCACCGGGAGGTTCGTTGAATAGCTGATTAGGATACGTTATCAAACAGCACATCCTTTAATCAAGAAACGCAGTCACGAACCGCAGAATCGCTGCTTTGGCACTCGTCGGATCTATTATCAAATTTCCGCACCTGTTAGAGCCACGGACATTGCACATTCTTCGTCTAACCTCTCCCTTGCAGCTGGCGGGCCGACGGGAAGTGTGTGCTTCATTGACGTAGTCTTGAGTTGGAGTTGGGTTAAAACAGGGTGTCATCTGTTAATCTGCAAAACTTGTATTCTCGGCTAATTGTCCGAGAACAGCTGAGACTTCCCAGCAGCCAAAGCACCCAGAGCAAGTTGATATTTTGCTCTCAGTTCTTTGAGTGCTGGTGCCTTTTATCTGGCAAACATACAGGTTTTGCAGATGACTGTTGATAGCAGCAAATTGATCTCCATAGGAAAATCAGGATAATCTATATGCATATAATCGGAGCGGCGTTTGTCCTTGAGCATTTGCCTGTGTAGGATCTTGAAGTCGCGAATGAGATGAATGTGTTCGATGGCGCCGGCCTGCTACGGATAATACCAATCTAAACAGATCAGACCAGTACGGCCTAGGTGTAACCTAGGTAGGTAATATGGACATCCCCCCTTGCTCCCTTTACACACTTCGTTGCCGGATTTTTCTGGCAGTGTAAATACATGTCAATCGCCGAATCGTTGACTCTGGAAGACTGAAACAGCGATTGTAATTCCGGAAGACGGGCGGCAAGTCAAACCATCAAATACTTGTCGGCAATTCCCGTCGTCGCAGCCACCTTCTCTCCAAGCTTCGCGTTACATTGTTGTTATTACTGTATACTGCCAGTGTGCCGCAAAGTTCAACAGGTTGGTGACATACTAGATGTTTGTACATGTGCCATCTTCATTTCCATCTGTTTCTCATGCTTTTTTGGAGCTAGTACAAGGATTGAGCAAGGAAGCAGTCTGCGTCATATTTTACCGGGAGGCCTTCCACGTAAGGAATTCGTGATTGACATGCATTTTTTCAGATATTATCTCCCACCCACTCCTGTGCGACGTATGCTCGCTATGAGCCTCTCTTTGTAATTCTTTGGTGTAGGCTGGACCGCGAACCGCACTGTTTGCAGTTAGTGCACTCGAGCGGGATACAAGGTCCGCTTTCATGGAAAGTATGAACGTCTGTTACCGTCCTTGGATACATAAATCAGTGTAATCTGCATAAACTATTCCAGCCGCTCTGGTGTGATTGGCTTTTAATCGTTGTTCCAATTGTGCTTACCAGGAGCAGGACGGAAAAGATTGAGTTAAACTTTTTTGCATCGTGCATATTTCGGAATTCCGCTTTTCGGCTTGGTGAGTGTTAAAGATACCGTATCTTGTCGCTTCCAAGCTCACGCATTCTCTAGAAACTTCTCATACCGACGTACTGATTCCTCGTTCTCAAGTGATGCTCACTTCCCACATTTACGGTCTGAACGTCATCGAGCCGGGACATCTCGATTCTAGCTCTCAGAATCTACTTTCGGGTCCATTTCCAGACTTATCATTATGGACTCATCTGCCTTTCGAAATCGAGGACGGGCCCGTGTCTGCTGTAACGAATGACAGCGGGCTTGGTCAACTGACTGAGGAAGACGAGAAGGGTGGGAACGATGTAGCTGCAGCTATTCACAACGGCCATATCAATGTCGTCGCAGGAATGGCCGTGAACAACGAGTATCTGTCACAGGGCCAGCCGTCTCCGCCGTCGCTTGATATAGATTCCCTGATATCCTCAATTGGAATTAATCCACTTGTCCTCACCGAACAGTCACAACCTGCTCAGCGGGCGATCGCTCCTGTATTGTTAGCCATGAATGTAGCGAAGCTGTTGCCTCCGATAGTCCCCCAACCGAAGGATGTTCGACTACCTCATCCTCAGTCTACCAAAAGCACAATTCCATTAGCTAAACGTCAGCGGTCTCGAAAGTTGTCGGTAGGAGAATCGTCTCAATCAATGTATATGCCTACCCCTCTCACTACTGCCGAAGATAAAAGGCAGCGGAATACTGCTGCTAGTGCACGATTCAGGCTGAAAAAGAAAGAGCGCGAAATAGCTCTTGACAAGCAAACAAAGGAGTTGGAGGCAAGGGTCAATGAGTTGGAGAAACGATGTGAAGGACTTCGCCGAGAGAATGGCTGGTTGAAAGGCCTGGTCGTCGGCGTGACAGGAGGTGTTCAGAACTCATCGACGGGATTGCAGCCGCACAGGGAAGAAATATTACTGGTATAACACATTCCATGACTTCAATCCAACACTTGTGTATTTCCTTACACCCTTATTTAACTGCAGATGAACCCAATTCATACGTAGGCCATTTCATCCAGAAAACATTGGCAATACAAGTGCAGACAGTACTCAAGAATTGCTTTATTACTGTCGGATTACTGTATGTGTTCGCACAGATATAAAATTAGCGCTATTGCGCCACCAAGATCTTCTAAGATCGATCACGATTCATGTATGTGCATATACTCGAGAGAATACGCTTTGACCATGAGTTATTGACCCTGACTTGGTGAAAGTTCGAGATATGCATACGAATGAGGAGAAGTGCAAATGATCTAAATACCAAAAAGAAAGAAATTTTTGAAGCATTTCGAAGGATTGGATCCTACCGAAACGACGAGGTGCCGATCAAATGGTTTCCTTTGTGTGAGGAACAATCGGGCCCGAGTATCTTTCTCTACCATGCACAAACCACCAAAGTACCGTCAGGACGCCTAGCCCAGCTAGAATAACAGAGTTATAGTTCATTTCTGATGCCTCGTCTACGGGGAGAAAATAAGGGAAACAATATACGGTGTTGGTTAATAAGATCAGCGACACTGCCAGGGTGTTGATAACTGGTCCACAGATAGGTCCCATCCAGAACGGACCTTGTCCGATGTTTGGTCCGGCAGCAGAAAGGCGGGAGAGAAGATGCGGAAAGATTGCAAGGAGATAGGAGGTGGTGGTGAGAATGACAAAAGAGCCGACAAGGTCACTGAAGGCAGTCGAACTACCAAGTTGTATAGCGCCGAAACCAAGACAAAGGATGACTGCATGACACAGAAATCAGCAATGATGGTGGAGTGAGGGAGAATAGACGGAATTGGACTCAGACTTACAGCAGAAGACAGTTGACCGAATGGGACAGCTCAAGTCAACAGACACCTCGGAGAAAAATCCCGAAAACGGGGTCGCATTATCGCGAGCGAGGGCCCACCAGCACCTTCCTGCCTGTCATCGGATTGAGGTTGAAACCAGAAAACGTCATAGCATTACACCCACAACCGTATAAGTTCCCAGTAAACACCCTATCTGAGCCAAAATAATGATGAACAATAAGATAAAAGTTGCCGCAGTGTTTCCCGTAGCCTGCCGATAAATCTCCGCTAGAGGAAAAGAGGTACCGGTGTTTAACACTGCATCCAGATCGGTGATAGCAAACATGATGACGACCGCAAAGGCAAACGACGCTAGGAAATGAAGAGATATTGGTAGGGTAATCTAAAATCTATGTAAGAAGCCAACTTACTCAATGTTCCAATAACCATCTGTGCCGCAATGGCCTTCGGCAAATCTCTTTTAGGATTTGGAAGCTCTTCAGCAATATGAGTGATCGCATCCGGTGTACCGATAGTGTAAGCTCCGTTAAGCATGCCAGTGAGGAAGGCGACACCGGACGGCCATCCGGTTTGATTGTCCCATGTGGTGAAGACGGATGCAGCAGATGCATGATGACGCGGTAGGGCTGCGAGAATCTAAGTGAAAGGTGGGCGGTTAGGATAAATCACCGAAGAAGTGGAAAGACGGCGGACCACAACTGTGACCACCCCACCTCCAATCACAGCCACGCTCCCCAGCCTTTGTATAAGCGGTAGCCATCGATTTCGAAAAATAACGACGAGTAGACAAGATACATTGATCAGAACAAACGCGAGATAAACGTGCCAAGTTTGGCGCGTGTACGTGCCTTGATGAAAGAGGGCATACATGTCTACGAAGACATTTGACGGAATGAAAACGATAGATGAGAGGGCAAAAATCCAGCCGTAGAAATTTATGAAACTGCCGGAGTGAGGGAACGTTCATTTATCAGATTGGAGTACAAGAAGGAACCCAAACCCAGTGAAGAAGCCAACCACACGCCCATATCGACCCGCTGTCACTGACGACCAATGGTATACTGACGACGGTGAACTGATCGCCAAGCGGTGGTGCTAGATGGGAATCCTACCTCCTCCGGCACTTGGTATTGAACTAGCGAGCTCCGCAATACTTGCCGCTATGAAACAGTAGTATATGCATGCTACTAAGAGCTCCCATATGATGCCTGGTGGACCGCCATTTGACAACCCTACGACGATAGAGCCACCCAAGGCCACCCATGCACAATCTACGAAGGGGATTGAGTTCAGGCAAGCCATGCTTAATCTGTAGATACACACCGATAGTAACAGACGTTGAGCAGATACTCAATAAGCTGTACTGACGCTGCAATTGATCAATGTGCCCACTAGCGTTGAGCCTTGCCAGTGTGACTTCATCCGGGGCGGAATTCCCGATCTCAAAACGAGGACCTTTCGTTTTCGGCAGGTCGAAGGCGAGAACTTGCTTCTCGGGCTCAGCCGAAAACATTGGACTGGTTTGCGAGGCGAAAATATCCTCGGATTGCTGATTTGCTTTTGACATACTGTACCCAGAATAATTTAGGGTGATCTGTCTGACTGAGATATCAAGGTCGCAATGTGGGGACTTGAACTTCGTGAATGATACCTCGAGTTCGAAGCGTCTTCAAATAAATAACAAACTGCCATTCCAATGCGAATACGTACTGAATCAGCATCAGGATAGAGTGATAACGTACACACATACCTTGTAAAGTTGCTTCTCTATCGAAAAGGTCAGATATCTGCCAATGAGGTGGATTCCATATATCAAATCAAAGGTTGAACGGTGCGTGCTACGACGGTTTGGGGCAAGTCCTGTAGATAAGGTGTGTAAATGTCAAGCATTATTGGAATATGTACACATGCGCTTCGAGCCTTATGATGTTATGGGCGTAATAGTGGGGAAAAATTCAGTTCATCTATTTTCCTGCATATCTGTATCTATCACCCAATTCCTGCCGTATATGTATGTTATGTAACTTGATTTCCAGTATATATCTTCACATTCGAAGATAATTTCAATATCTTCGCATTCGATTGATTCCAATATATCTTTGCTTCCAAGGATCGATTCTGATTATATGTTTGATTTATAGATAGATGTTCACTGTTTTGACAGCCGTGTATCTATCATCTGTCTTGACCCGGTATTTGCCATAATGGAATGACAAATTGCCGAAACCCTTCTTCCGAGTCCAACTTCGATGTCCTCTACCTCTCAAGATTCTGCGCACCATTTCTTTGCTGAGGCACATCACCTAACATCTGAGGCTAAATTCACAATTACTGCTCTTCCTAATGCTGAAATTCGGGCAGTCGAGGCACTGGTCCACAAGCTCTATGCTGTTCGTCGCATACTAAGTGATCTAGATGATCCTTATTCAGACCCAGTGGAGCTACAGTCTCTTGTAGACTATGTAGAAAGTTGTATATGTCCATTGCAAGAATTTTTGGAGTCTCCACCACCACCACCATCCACTAACATCCCCAAAACTCATACTGGAAGAAGGGGCCGTCCATCATATGACCTTGATCTTGACCGTGCAATTTTACTGCATAACCTGGGACTAGCTTGGAATGCCATTGCCACAGCAATGGGCTGTGATCGCAAAACACTATACAATCATATGGTAGCTGCAGGCCTCACCGAAGCTACCAACAATCCTCACACCTCAATCTCTGATGAAGAACTTGATGAGAAAATCAGGTTGATTGCAGAGGAACATCCTTTCATAGGCTCTGCCATAGCACTCGGACATTTGCGGAGCCGATGGGGGGTTCACATTCCAATCCGTCGTGTTCAGGACAGTTTCCGGCGAGTTGACCAACTGGGGGTTTTGTTGCGGTAAGTACCAATTTATTGTGTGAATGTCGAGTCCCTTAATGTATGATAGATGGAGCAGAATCATAAAGCGAAGGATTTACAAGGTTCGTGGGGCAAATGCACTGTGGCATCAGGATGGAAATGAAAAACTACGACCTTGGGGATTCTGGATTCATGGCTGCGTGGATGGACATTCACGGCTCATAATTTACCTTGAATGCTGCTCAAATAAGAGCTCTGACACAGTTTTATCTTTATTCAAGAATGCAATTAAGATTTTTGGGTGGCCCAGTCGAGTCCGAGGTGATTTTGGGAAGGAAAATAATGGTATTGAGGTCTTCATGATTGACCATTGGGGGGCTGAACACAGGGCATATCTCCGTGGAAGGTGTGTATTGAGTTTATGTTCTTTGATTTGCTTTCATGAATGTCAAGGTCTTCCCACAATGTCCGCATCGAACGTCTTTGGCGTGATGTTCGTAAGGACAGCCTTGAGGCCTACCGCAAGATATTTGAATACCTCGAACAAAATAATTTACTTGACATGTCAAACTCCATTCAGCGCCTGTGCTTATTTGTTGTATTCCAGCCTCGCATTCAGGAATCCCTCAGTCGCACTGCTGATGCCTGGAATCATCACCGGCTCCGTACCGAGGGGCATAAATCACCTGTTGCAATTTACGAGTTGAGCCGCGAGTATGCTAAAACCCGAGGATATTGGACTGGAGATCCGGGGGACGATATTCATACAGCACAACACCCTTCTTATGGTTTTGAGCCGGAGGAGACTCCTGGTGATCACCAGGTGCAAGAAGAGGATAGTGATAGCATCCAGGTCAATGAGGATGGCGATGTTACTTTTGTACGTGAAGCCTTTGAGCACATGGATTTTGACTTCAGACGTGATGATGGGAACTGGGGGATTGAGGTGTACTGTGAGGCTGTTCAACGTCTGAAGGTATTTGTAGAGAGCTTATAATATACATTGACAATTTTTCGAAAGCTTCTTGATTAGACCTCTCAGTGAATTCAAAGAAGGTTTCTGCTTGCAACAAATCACTCTGAGCAACAACAATATCCGCATCATCCTTGTTCCAGAAGCAAGCAAACCCAGTTCCTCGAGAATGTCCTGTTTCGGGATCCATTGTTATTCAGGCTTAACAGAGAGGGGTCAAAATGCTTGGAATCTACATAATGACAAGAGTGTTCATTCAAAACCCATCCAATTTACCTTCCTCCAGACACCAATGTTCTGTGTGAGGGGCTGCAGATTTGTCATGTCGAACAAATGACGCATCATTGGCCGTCCGTGAGGACAGTTCCATGGTTGATCTATTGTACCCATGTGTGTAAGGATCTGTGGCCAACAGTTGGTCGATTTTGAAAGCAAACAAATCTCAACGTACCGTACTCGTTTGACTTCTATTCAATGGCATACCAATCATGGAACTCATGCAACTCGCTTGCATAGCGAACATTGCTCGTACTTTAGAGCATCTTACCATTTGTCCCGTCGGATGGTTATGCAACAGTTTAATGAGTTCCTCTAAATCTAGAACAATGGTGGACATGATTTTGCTCGGAGAAGTTCATTCGACTCACCGCGCGTATCGGGTACTGCACTTTTACTGACAGGTTGAGCAATAAGTCTGAGTTTCCGATGTACGTGGGGATTGTCATCGGATCATTTCAATATCTTCTTCTTCCTGAGCATCGCTAACTACTTCTGATTCGAGGCCGTTGAGTCATAAGACGTCGAGACCTGTGATCTTGGGAGATTGCATACTCAGGTTTACAGGTTCGCCGAACGAATTCTTAGGTCGATTCCAGGAAGCCCCAAGGGTGTTCATGATTACGATGCGGGGTGGAACAGGAGGAGTTTCCATTGAGGGCGGGGATGGCTGATCAAGGGGGTTAACCTCAATCGTTTTGGGTTCGTATGATACAGTGGGGATGAGAGAAATTTGAGGATCATCGATGCCCAGTGATTCTTCGGCTGCATCAGCGCTGGTGCCATGGAACGCATACCCTCCTGGACGAATGTCCGCTAGCCTACAGTCGACATCTCCGTATGACAACACTGAGGTCGTGGCGCCCGGCTCGACCATCCCATCATCTTTGGCTCCTCCTATATCATGTGTTTGTGAAGCTTGAGTGTCTACTGAACCTTGCACATTGGCACTTTTTGTAAAGGGTAACATGCCTTGATTGTGTGTCATAGAGGTAATGCTCAACGATTGTGTACCGCTGACACCGTAGGTTGATCGAGAAGGAGAGAATAGATTATTGAGCGCATCCTGGACGAAAAATGTCTAAAATTTGAAGTTTTGCAGAAGCAACATACTCACCTTCATGCGGTCGCATAACTCTGCCTCCGCGTGAACAAGTATCATTCTCTTATCCGGTGTTACATTCATGTCTTCTGCATCTCTTGGTATGGTAAAGTCGGCCACAACGAAAGGAAATTGGCCCGAAGTAGCATTAGAAGGAATGAATGTGCGGTAGATGTCGTTGATAGCTTTTTGTATCTCGGGTCAACTTCAGTCCTTTTAAGAGAATAGTCAATCAGTAGGAAAACCTACTTCGCTCAGCGTACAAGGACGGCCGTTCACATAGAAGAACTTCGTACTTCTAGCACTGCCACCCGATCGAAGTGTTGATCCTGAGCTAGGTATAGGTGTAGGAGAAGATATGAGACCCTTGACGTGAATTTTGAAGGTATCCTCTCTCAACTCGACATCTTCCTCAACTCTTGATTTTCCTTTAACTTTTCTTCCTGTGATTCTACCATCGAAGGTACCCTCGGTGAGTATGGCTAAATGGTGAAGGAGGAACCACTCACCTCGGAACTTCAAACTCCAAATCTAAGTCGATCACTCCACCTAAAGCCTTGGGACCCCATAATGCTGTTGTACCCGTGCGAACTGTACGAAGTGAATTGGCTCCAGCAGGAGAGGGGGGAGGGGTAGCGATATGTGGGTTGTTTTAGCCCTGCTCAAAGGAGTGTTCATTATTGGCATTACTACATAGCTTCAGAAATTGTAGAGATACCCTTTGTCTGGTTGATTCGTGACAGAAAATCGAACGGCCTTGTCAGAACCCAGTCCGCAGCAAGGTCCTAACGCATAGGCATTGAGAAGAGCCAGAGCTTTGCTAAATTCACGCTTGATGTTTCGTTCAAGTTCTTTCCGCCAAACAGGAAGAGGTGCAAAGAGAGATGTTAGCAAGACTGCGGTTCCACGCTGGATTTCAAAGCATGATTGGTCTGGATAATTAAGGGCATTGTTACACGACGGACCTGTTTTACGCCTTTTGCCCTTGACTTGACTTCCCCTCGCTTATCAAGCTCGAGTATGGAACCCATTGGTGCCTTGTCTGTCGTCGCAGTGGTTACCGTTACGCTTTCGCATAGAGCACATAGAGATGACAAGGCTTCTCCACGAAATCCGAAAGATGTGAGAGTCATAAGGTCATGGAACGCCGACAGCTTAGAAGTGTGGTGCTTTCGACCTATTAGATATTCAGTCTATGCAAGAGAGAGAGTCTGGGTGATATTCGTACCAATACTGTCAAAATCTTTCTCAGATATTCCACTTCCGTTGTCGATGACTTCAATGCTCTTGAGACCGCAATTCTTGAATCGAACGTCTGCGCGATGTTAGCGAAAGGGAAGATAGGGAACAAGGGGTAGTAACATACCGATTTTGGTCGCTCCGGCATCCAGGCTATTCTCGACGAGCTCCTTCACGGCCGTCTGGAGATCTATTACCACTTGTCCGGAAGTAAGACGGTGAACAGAGCTTCCTTCAATTGCTTTGATAGCGCCGTGACCATTGAAGCTCGATTCCGGTGTTGGAGGAGTTAAAAATTCAGACATAATCACATAGACGACATGCACAGAGAAACAAAGAGGAAGATGTGCAAAGAGGAACGGTAAGTCACGTCCCGTGACTAATTAACTCGCACTTGCAGTCTGAGTCTGTTACAGATGATTCGACATTTGAAGATTGAAGATATATATTTGACATTGACAATACACATACAATGATTACAGCCACGTATACGCATCCAGTCTATAAAATTACAATACAGGAAAGAAAACGAAAACACTAATGAAATTCATACACAATTAACCAGAGCACATCAGGCAGGCTTCTTTGTTCTCGATCGAGCAAAGGAGTTTCGCCTCCTCGTATTCTCGCTCTTTCTGTCGTAAAAGCGCAGCAGCGAACTCTGGGTCGGCCTCGGCCGCCTTCTTCTGTGTCTCATCGAGGGACAAACTTTCTAGTGATGGGCTTACATCGGAGGCGGAAGTGATCGGGGACGGGCTAACAGAGACGGAGGACATAGATATGGAGGGTGTTGAGGTGCCGGAGGACGAAGATGAAGCAAAACTATGCTCAGCGGGAGCCAAAGCAACCGCGATAGGTTTCGAGGGGATTAAGTTCACCTTCTTCTCAGCTGCAGCTTTGGCCTGGTGCATTTTTGGCGTCCTTTAACACGGCAGCATCGACAGTAAATTGAATTGCTTGAGCTGCAGGTTTTGTCCTCAAGTAGTACATGCCAGTCTTCAATCCCTTCTTCCATCCGTAGAAATGCATGCTCGTCTATTGACCCATAGTTGGCGAGGCGAGGTGAACATTCAAACTTTGACTTTGGCAGATAAACGCGCCACGGTCAGCAGCAAGATCAAGAACCTTTTTCTGTGAGATCTCCCAGACCGTCTTGTAAATAGACTTGATGTTGTCGGGGATAGCAGGAATGTTTTGGACAGAACCGTGGTGGGCAATAAGCATGTTTTTCATGGCATCATCCCAGAGGCCAAGGTCGACCAAGTCCCTCAGCAGCCAAGGGCAGACAACCTGGAATTCCCCTGCAAGGACACGTCGAGTATAAAGGTTGCTAAGAAACTAATCAGTACAATCGGCCATAAATTGACCGCACAGACTAACCTCGTGTAAGGCTCAAAACATTCGTTGAAGCCGAGCATCTGACTTGTAGAGGCAGTAGGCATTGGTGCAGTAAGCAGCGAGTTCCTCATTCCATACTTAGAAATGTTCTCCTTCAATGTGTTCCAGTCCCAGAGATCGGTAGGTGTAACACCCCATAGATCAAACTGCAATTGCCCTTGCTGAGCAGGACTACCCATCCACGTCTCGTATGGACCATCCGTCTTCGCCATTTCGCAACTCGCCTCACAAGCACCATGGTAAATTGTCTCGAAAATCTTCGTGTTGAGTTCCTTGGCTTCGGGCGAGTCGAAAGGCATCTTCAACGCCATGAAGGCGTCAGCGAGACCTTGAACACCGATGCCAATGGGACGGTTACGCATGTTAGATCGACGGGCCTCATGAATGGGGTAGTAGTTGCGATCAATGACGCGATTGAGGTTGAAAGCGACCGTCTTCGTAACATCATGGAGTTTCTGGAAGTCGTAGAACGGTTTTCCAGATGCATCCTTCACTATGTAGGTTGGAAGAGCAAGGGAAGCAAGATTACAGACAGCAGTTTCATCCGGAGAAGAGTATTCGACAATTTCAGTGCAGAGATTAGATGATTTGATGACTCCGAGGTTCTTTTGGTTAGATTTCGCTGAAAAGATTCTCAACCGAAGGCAAAGCCAGTAAAGCTCAACGACATACCATTACAAGCATCCTTATACAGCATGAAAGGGTTCCCAGTTTCAATCTGAGCCTCCAGAATGTGATACCACAATTTCTGAGCGGGGATGGTTTCGCGCGCGCGACCTTCCCGCTCATAGCGTTCGTAAAGGACTTCGAACTCATCTCCATAAACCTCATGAAGACCAGGGGCTTCACTAGGACAGAAAAGAGACCAATTACCACCACCTTCGACGCGTTTCATACTGCGAAGACGGTTACACAATCGTAAATCGAAAATGGCGTGAAAAAAACGTACAAGAGATCCGGAATCCATAGAGCATAGAATAAATCACGAGCGCGCACTTCCTCCTTGCCATGATTCTTCCTCAAATCGATCATCGCGAAGATATCAGCCATGCCAAGGTTCGAGATAGATAGCAAAAGCCCCAGGACGCTTGTTACCACCTTGGTCGACATATCGTGCAGTAGCATTGTACGCCCGAAGCATCGTCTCCGTGTATCCCAACAGCGACCTGCATGATCATATGTTGTGGGCGCTCAGCAATACGACCGTTAAGGCGGATGAGGTAGGACCGTTCCAAGGTTTTGAATCCAAAACTGTCTCTGGTTTGAGCTAGGATAAGGTAGCACATTGGTCAAGTACGCACTAATTATAGCTGAAATCACGATTGTAGATAATGGCTGAGTCGAGAATTTCTTTGTGCGCCATGACCGTCCGATAAGTTTCTTCTGATACCATCGGGGTTGATATATTCATAGAGGTCAGTGATGACTGAAGAGAAGTTTTTCTTTGTTTCTTTGTGCAGGTTTGAGACGGCAATGCGGGCTGCAAGGATAGCGTAGTCAGGGTGTCTTGTTGTGAGATAGGCTGCAGTTTCGGCAGCGAGGTTCTGACAAAGGCGTAAGATCAAACATGATTTGGACGGAAAAACACCAAAGACTGACATCGAGCTCCACTGTAGTTACACCTTGATAAACACCTTGCACAACTTTTTGCGTGACTCTGAAACGCGACTTAGAACATATTCGAAGCAGCACAAGAAGACGCACTCGATGGGGTCCACGTAATTCATGTCAAGCCCGTAGCATAGCTTGTCGATGCGGGAAGTTATCTGGACAATACAAGGTGAGGAAAAGCGCGTCTGTGGGATGATAAACGCGTACCTTATCGAATTGAATGCGTTCCTTGCGTCTGTAGTATGAGGAAAATGAATAACCATCGTTCCGTGTTTCTTAGAGAACACCCTTACCCATCTGAAATGAGAGTGATGTTTCAATGGATCGTCGAAGGAATATTAGAAAGAGACTGACCGCGTTTGAAGACGTACGCCATGTTACTCGTAAAGATGGGAATGGCGCGCAAGAAAGTGAGAGATTGGTGAAGGAAGGGCGGTTGGTTGTGGGAGGTATGGACGAAAAAACAGAACACCCCTCTTTGTTAAGCATGTTGCGAAAGTGAAGGGATAGGGTCGGGATGAGGACGGGTAGGGTATTGAGAGTTCGAGTGATCAGAGGGGGAGGCAATAAGCCCTGCGTTTGGAAAAACGGAGCCTTCACTAAGAATTTTCTCGGCCCCACCATCTTCCACATCTTTGAACTTGACATCTTCATCCTCCATCCTCAACCCTTCCCTTTCCACCTCAATCCGGCCATTGTTGTCCACCTCTGGAGCTAGCTGCAGATAGAATTGGTTGAATTTGAGGAACCAGGTAGTCGTGGTAAGAGTAAAAGCTACATTAAGCCAGTAAGCGCCCAATCGGAACCATTTGGAAAATTTCATGAAGTTCGACACGTTGAACAAGTTCAGAAAGGTCGAACCGCGCGTCTGGCCTGTGGAGGGGCTTGACAGCGCAGCTACTCTCTTGAAAACATGTTCAACGCGAAGAAAAGTCAGGATTCACCGTAAGAATTCTCTCCCGAACTCCTGGCCTGCGGAGAGGCTTGGAGAGGCGTATTTCCTACTGGGAATCCCCTTAAGGAAAAGCAAATAGAACCCACGTACCTAACGAGGTTCCGCTCCTCACGTTCATCAAATGATAGTGAGATTCAGAACATAATATAAGGAGCTGAGATGCACCTCCTCTAATCTTTTGCAGTTCGAACGTAGCTTCGTTTGGGTCAGCAAGAGGAGGCGAAAGTTTCGAATGGAAAGTGTGGTATAGGGCCAGAAGCCCGTCGCGTCCAGAGTGTGCAGTTTCCTGTAAGTAATCCAAAGGCCCATGGGCTCTAGATGGATTACTCGTCGAACGTGGGGATAGTCAACGCCCTGTTCGAAAGCTTGTGTCGCGAGAAATCCAGGGGTCTTGAGGGTTGAGCTGTTTCCGCCACCGATTCTCCGCTTCCATCCTCTCCTTAGGACTCATCCCTCCAAAGTATCTCGAAATGTCAGGAGCTTCTGCAACCCCATCCGTCATGAAGCCCAACACCATCTTCATCTTCTGATCCAGTACCGCTAGACGAATCCGGGCTGCTCCGTATGAATGCGAATCCTCGCAGAATTCGATTTATGAGACAGCTCCTCTCCGTCGTTGGTAACGTTAGCGTCGTTGGTTTTGGCTTTGAGAGAGGAATGTATATAGAGTAGATAGGGCCGTAAGGAAGGAACAAGGCATGAAGGTCCTGCTGTGAGGTGTTGAATGGGATATTCTACGACTAGGAGCAGTAGCAGTTGATGTGGTGAAGGCCTGTTTTGGATGGAGTATGTATTTGGTATATGCCTTGAGTTCAACCGAGAGTAGATTTCCTTTGAATATGTGCCCGTGAAGTTGAGTAACAGCCTCCAATACATTTTCGGGAGTAGCGAACACGATGTGGCTAGGGAATAAAGTTATTGAGATGAAGCAAAAGAACTATCTTCGAAAAGGAGAAGGAAATAAACACACCTGTATCAGCCTGTCCCGAAGAATGGCTCACTGGCCAATCGACCTTTTTTCTATTTCTGCAGGTCCCAATACAATAATTATACAGATTGCGAGAGGGTCATAAGTAGCTTCCAGCTAACTTCGGCCAGTGATGTTCACCATGAGTATTGGTGTCATGTAGATGATTTGAGAGGTGTCGTAGAGTATAAGATATGAGCCAAAGAATCGACACAAAGAACATGAAATTACTGATATTGGGGATAGTGGTGGTACGGGTCTACGAAGCATTTTGTCTTGTATATTGATTTCAATTGGTCGCTGTGTTTAATTTTGCTTCAAGAAGTATATTCTGGCCTTCAAGCATATGTACAGTGGCCCTACTGCAAACATTAAGAATCATAACTGAGGTACGTACAAACGAGAGCTGTAAAATACTGGGGTGGTAAGAAGCATGTCATATTATTGCAAGATAGGAATAGGCACTAGCGATAGACAAGGCCAATCAAGGACGAGCATAACCAATGGTTTGAGTAAGGATGTTGGCTATTTGATTCCATTCCAAGGGGATACGATTGCGGTCTGGATGATAGATCTGGAATGGACAGTAAAATTTAGTAGCAGCCCGAGGTAACTTAAGACAAGTCAACGTACAAGATAGAGTTTTCGATACTGTTGAATCTTGTTCAACTTCTTGATATCCGTGAAATAGAGGCGCTTCGAGAGCTCTGGATGAGGATAGTCCTGAAGAAGAGCTTGAACGAATTCCGACCATTTGAAGTCCTTTACTCTTTCAGCAAATGCTTGTGCAGCTGCCACGCGTGACGATGAAGATGTCGATGATGATGAAACTGTGGCAGATGGCTGGTTGGGTGCCGAACCAGAGGTTGGTGTAAAGGAACTTCGTAGTGGGGATGAACATGATGGACCAGAGGTATGGCCTGAGGTAGAAGCTCTTTGCGTGCTTGGAAAGTGTGTTTTGATTCTATCAGCAAGAGCACCGCAAAGTGTTGCAAAATCATTGAAAATGTGTTTATAATCGTTCCCGTCGCGATTCATGTTCATCCAATCGAGAATATCTCCAGCAAATCGAGAATAAAATCCATGAAGACCATACTGGCCTTTGCAAAGAGCAGATGGATGAATCTTAGTACTGTCGGTAATGCTCCCAAACACTTTCTCTAAGCCGATGCGGATGTCTGCACTTGATAGGCTCGTTAGGTTGATGTGTGACATTTCATGGTAAAAGATTGAGGAGACTGATCCATTCTGACAAGTACGTTTGAATGAGTACCATCATCAATCACCAGAAATGAATAATACTGACCGGTAAGTTCTGCCCTTGTTGGTCAAGAACATGAATGAGTTGAGAATACCCATTTTTGGGATCCCAGAGGCCTCTGAATGTCCTCTCTCGAAACCGCTTAACAAGAGAAAGAAGAGCTGTGGGCAACTCTCGAAGATTCTGATAGATATCACAATAATTGCTTGCAAATTTGCGAACAAAATTAGGCCCAGCTGCTTCACCCTCACTAAAAACTGTTTCGAGGCAGGTGACGATTAGGTCCATACCCGATGGACCAAGGGAGAATATGAAAGTGAACTCGTCATCATCAAAGGTGGTCCAGACAGGGATGGATCGGTGAAGTTTGACCAGGTCAGTCGCATTTCCTATGACATTGACACTAATGATATCCATGATGCGCCGAAAGACTTCCTGGTATATCAAATCCGGTGATGCTGACTTCCCATTGGAAGTGGCAGCTAAACGTTGAAACCAGTTGGTAAGCATCTTGGTTGTATCTGTATACCCGGAATAGATGAAATGATGTTCACTGCTTGTTGTCCACTGTGTTTTGCATTGTGAGTATTTTGTCTAATAATCACAACAAAAATGCTCACATACCCAATCACAATGGTCACTGTCAGAGGGCCCAGCCATGTTCACTAACATACGTTTCAAGATATCAAAGTCTAGTGGCCGAAGCAGTAGGGATTTGGGCATGTTATTGGCACCATTCTGATCAGTACGTTCATTAAACAGAAAGGGAAATATTATACATAATACTCACCTCCTCATCAAAGTCTATGGAGTCATCGCTTGAGTAGTCATCAGATTTCTTGGATTTCTTTCTCTGGCAGATACGAGTAGGAATGATTAAAAAAAAATAAGATTGTCAACAGAAACGTACAGGTTTCCCTGATGTTGACTTTGTTGAGTTCTCGGAGTCTACTGGGTCAATATCCGAAGAGCCAGAGGGAAGAGTGATATAAAAGCATGTTTTGACAACAGTAGAAGGAATATCTTTAGGTTTTGCTGAAACGCTAGCCCTGCGTAGACCACAAGTCAAATTTTGAACAGCAAATGAAGAGGTTTACATACATGCGAAGATCATCAACATTGAACGTATCTTTCTCCAACAGCTTCAAAAGTGCAGACTGACCTCGTCCCACCTTCTGGACTTGCAAGATACAAAACTGAACGTCACTAGGCTGAACTGTGGCAGGTAGTAAATCTGCAAAAGCCAACTCAATTGCGGTACAGATTTCAAAGTGAGCAGCATGGGGAGGAAGGGAGATAGGGCGAATCCGTCTCGATGACCATAAAGCCTGAAATCTAAATTCAGATCCAAGGTACTTAGTATACTATATTTATCAATTTAATAGGATAATTACTCTGTCGATGAAGGACGTGTGGCTTCCCCACGAGAGACAAGGCTAGGCTTTCCATAAAGAACAACATGAAACACTACAGGCTTTGGCAATGATTCTGAAATTTTCGCAGATGATTTTGTTGATTTTGGTAAGTCGGCCTTCTTCTTTTTCTTAGGGCGGCCAGTGATGTTGTCAAATTGAGCCTTCCGATCCTACGCATAAACGACGTCAGTGAAAATGATAATATCATGTAGATTACTGATACAGACAGCCTCAGCTGGGTTAAATCGACGTTTGTCACCGAGTTCAGGGTCACTTGTTGCATTCACATTGGTGGATTCTCTGCGAGTTTCACGTTCTTTGATATGATCACGGAACGGCGATGCAGAGAATTGTTGAGCAGTTGTTTTGAGTCCTGAGCGTGCACCAAAGATCGAATTTGCGGTTGCCGATCCTGAAGGAAACGGCTTTGGGAATGGCTGGAAAATCAGATCAAATTACATTAAGTAGTGGCATCTGATCGGAGAAATACCTTCGAAGATGACAGAGGTGGTGGGTCCATGGATGTGCTAGTCGTCTGGATGATAGCTCAATGAGCATTCAAGGGACTGTAAAAAGGAACACAAACTTGAGTTTTATGATCAGGTGGATGTATGTGAGATGCCGCAAAACAACCACATATTAAACATTTTGTAGATGCTGAGACACTGTCCAGTAGACCATCCTCAGTGCAAAAAATACCACAGAAAGCTTGACATTTTGGTGGTGAGTTCCGACATGACCCAAGAAGTGAGGGATCAAGTGAAACAGGCAAGGACATTGCGGTTCATCAAAGAGCGACGTGGATGACTTGCGGTGTGAATTTTTTGGCTGTGCTTCTTTTCAAGCTTGTTTGCATCTACCTCGAAGCATTTGTTTGCATGCCGTGACATATACACCTTAGCTCATGGTCTCGACTCTCAACGATGTGAAAAGGTCTTCAAGTTGTTAAATGTTACTGCCAGTTGGATCAGCGCTTCTAGAAAGTTATCATTCTCGTGTATGTTGGAATCAATCTGACTGGCTGATTTCAAGAAAGTCATCATTTTCGTTACATATGTTGGAAATGATCCAACGGACGTACATATGCAGGAAATAGTCTGGAAAGAAACATATGCTAGAATTGACCTGAACATATATGTATACAAGAAAGTAAACTTATTTGAACAAGATATATGTATTGGAAATGATTGGGTTGACGAAGATATATTGGAAATGATTGGGTTGACGAAGATATACAGGAAAATAGATGAACTGAATTTTTCCCCACTATTACGCCCATATGATGTGAATAGGTTGTGTAATTACACGCAGTTTGACCACAAAGAAGAAAGCAAAACTGTTCGCAATCGCGTTAGCATAGAATTACTTGAACATGTATTGAAGAACATACAATAAAACTACGTCATATCCGCAACTTCAATAGTATTCTCCCGCACCAGCATATGTGCTCGAAGCAGATCCACCCATCGAGCCTTCCCGATCTAATGTATCTTGTTCCTTTTGCACCCGAGCACCAGAGCCTGGTCCAAACATGGGCCCTGGAAGACTATACGAGGTGGCGAAAACGGCAGAGACACCACTTGAAAGACGGGACTGTAGATCTGCTTGGGATGGGATAGATTTAAAATGTATCTGTAAAAGATGATATGAACAGGTGAACGTGGACAGAAAACGAATACGTGCTGTATCATTAATTTTCTTGTAATGCTTCAACCAGACGCCAATTATTTCCAACTCTTTGGTAACTTTTTCCTTCCTCAAATTCCTATCTCTCTTCTCTTTATCTCCCCTTGATAGTCCGGCTCCTTTGCCGCCGTCTTTCAGTTCCTGAAGCTCTTTCTTGGCCCAAATTAGTAACCCAACAGCATCGCCACCTCTGCTTTCTCCACCGTTCTCGCCTGCGTCGATGCCGAACCATTTTTTTGCGAGAGCGGAATGTAGCAAGGCTTCGTCACCAAGATAATGTCGCAATTCTGGAGACACGTCTTCAGCAGACTTTGATGATGCCGACGGGGTCTTAGCAAGAGTTCGGGCGCTGGAATATAGCGAGGCACATTCCAAGTGCAGTTTGGCGATGAGACCGGGGGCAGGGTGTGATTTGGGAAGTGGAGGACCGGGCACAATGTTGGAGTCGTAGAAAGATTTCGATAACAGTTTGCGAATAGCTAGAGTTTGTGCGTCTGCCAGAGACATCCTAGCAGATATTTCAGCACGATAAATGAAATTGATACGAGATGCTCTGGTACCTCGCCAAAGCTGTATTGACTTCTGGTGAAAGGTCTGGTGGCAGTTTAGATTTGAATGCAGAAGCTGAATGTTGCAGCTCGGGCAATACTGTTTCACTGAGATACGTAAAAATTCCAGAGGCACGACTCAAATGACCGGTCGCATGTTTCAATTTTTCCTCTTTAGCTTCCCTTTCTGCCTGGGATATCGCGCGATCATGCTCGAATGGCCCGAGACTAATTACGATAGTTCTTGCGAGATTGGAAAGCGCGAAAGCATAAGTCAGGAGGCTGCAAGCATGCTCAGCATGAAGAGATGGCAGTGAAATACGAGGAGAGTTGTTCAGGAAGTTTGCGGAAAGGGTGGTTCTCCAACTGAAAACTTTGGTTCAATTGGGGTAAGTACAAATGCAATGAATTATTGGCGGACCAGGTTCTGATTTGAGCTCGAGCTCATGGTGTGCGACACAGTTCACGATACTCTGTAGTTGAGGAAGGTAGTCATCTATGATCTTTCCTGACATTAGCTTCTATCAATTTGCATGAGAGATCTTTGAATCTTACTTTGATAATCGTAAGATAGTCCTTCTCCCCATCTGTTCGTTTGCTTTCTTTCAAAGCGCCTCGTAGTCGAGAACGTATCTGGGTGGCCTCGGAAAGCCGTCTCGTAAACGAGTTGGAGGAGTCATTTATGATATCTGAAAAAGAAATTGCGCCAGTAGTCGAGAGATCGTACAAAAAGGTAGTCATGGTATTGGTAAGAAAGTGACCGTGTGACTTCCAGGTGACTTCTAACACAACTTCGACGACACTGCTGGTGATAACATGAAAAGGGCTCTCGAAAATACGCATAAAGATCCCAGAACTGGATATTGTCATCGAATACATATACGATATCGACCTGGATTAATCCATCTTGTTTGGATGAGGTCTGTTCGGATGCCTTACATATGGTGGCTTTGTATTGGCGTCTGGTGATTTTATCAGGCGGAGACTTACGGTTGTATCTGTTTTTCAAGAGCGCCTCAAGATCCATCACCGTGATCAACCAGAATCCCTTGGAGATCATGAAGCTGCAAACACGATGAGAATGTATAGAGCTCAAAGATTGGAGTCGTTCATTAGCAACCAGAAGGCTGAGTCAACTTTTTTGTCTCCCATCAGTCGTGCAATGCTCCCCGTTATATGCTCCGCGTGCTCCCGACAAGCCTCTCTATGAACTCCTTTGACTAATTCAATCTGCTGTTAAACTATCTTGAACCATGCTTACTGCATCCCCTGCTCTTTGCGATTCAACTCAGCGGCATCGTGGCCACCAACAGGATCATTCCATCTTCCGGAGCTACGCTTGCGTCCTAGGCCCTCAAGCCGCCTCAAGCACCAGTCTTGTATGCGGAAACATGTGTGATACGCAGGATAATGTCTGAAGCCCTCATGGATTTGGCAATCCACCGTGACTGCACAGATCATATTTACTAAACCGATGGAGTCTCCGAGAAGAATGGGTTCACAACTCTGAAAATTTTCTCATTGAAGTACATAGTCGACTTGGGCGCTATTGCCCATATTTGGAAAAATAATTATGAGTATCCGGAAGCCTCGATTCTATGTGGCTCAACCACAGGAAATGGTTGTTTATTTGTTTTTTGTCGTCATATCAGTTCGACCATTTGAGAATTTCTCACTTTCGTTACTAGGTTTGCTCATGACCAAACACGATCAACACAAATTTAGGTGGGTAAGTGAATATCGCAGAAATATCATTCAACCTAATGCGTTCAAAACACATCGTATCAGAGACATGCAGGGGGCTGGCAGCGGAGTTATCCGTGAAATCAACTGGTGCAGACCCCCCCGTGCGAACTTTGACTTGCCAGCCACGGCAACATGGCGTCAGAACTTCGGCGCGTTGGTGCAATCAGGGTGCAATGAACCCAACATGAACCTCTAAAGACTGTAGGCAATAAGGACTCTTATTTGAACTTGGCACTCTGCTGTATGTACCTGCCTATCTCCTCTTTGTATAAGTATCACAGGGTATTTTGTTCAGAATGGTGGAACATTGTATAGATAATAGATAGCAAGCCCATTATTGACATTGATTGCTACAGATGCATGTCTTGTAGGTGCTTGTTCATGGCCCATTATTATAGCAAAGAGAGAATAATGATTTGAGGAAGAATATGTTGATACAAAGGAAAACAAGGCGAACAAAGGTGTCGTCGACGGCACACTGCAGACAGATCAACGGGATCAAGAGAGCCGATGCTAGCCGCTGTCGGCAACTCAAAGTTCACACGGGGGGGTCTGCACCAGTTGATTTCACGGAAAACTCCGCTGCCCGCCCCCTGGAGACATGTCGGTGCGAGCATGACTTGACCCTCGTACTCTATACAAGTTATATATTTCTTGATTTGTTTAGAATCAAGCTTTCGCTTCCGCGCAAACTCGGAACTCAACTGACATTACCTGGTACGTCAATCGTTCCGTATTACGCAGACGGGTTTCCGTTTTCCTCAGTATAGTATTAATTTATTGATAGCGATACAATTTTACATACTTGATTAGCTTTGTGGTATTTGGGCTTCTGAATGCAACAACACCCCAGTACGTCGTCTTTTAATGTTACATCTAACCATAACTCTTACGCTGTGAATACGCAGCATTCGAAAAGGCCAAATTATATCAATTCCGATCTTTCAGGTCAAGAAGGTTTGAGAGATAGATGCTGATAAATTTCGTTGAGTCTCGAAATTAAAGTCATCTTGGAGAATTTGCTCTCACAAACCAATCTTGTTCTGGTTCAATCTATTAGTAGTAGATAAATAATGTGTGCACAGCGTCGCTGGTACGATGGTGCACGGCGCTGCTGGTATGCAGTCACACGCAGTTTCAGAGCCATCGCTTACAGGCAGAAGGTGTGCGGTTTGAGGAAAAAATCGAGTGTATTGGTTCTTTTCCGCACTTTTCCATGAGAAAACGTTTTTAATAAACATACACGTGGTCGCGTCAGTCACCCCTATAACTGTCGTTGTTTCAACTTTCCACAACCTTCACGCTCCCTCACGGCGGCCTCACAATGGGAACCAGCGGGTATCGCGTATACTACTTCAATGGTTTCTACTTCCTCTATTACTGTCGCTATGACTCTTATCCCAGGGGCCTTGGCGTAGAATTCTCTAATGAAATTCCCTCAGACCCCGATGAGTACCAGATCTACGTGGCCACCAAGAAAGCCGAATTGCAAAGCTTGCTTACTCACCACGACCTTTTCAACCTGGGCGACACTCAGATCTGGGAGGACAAAGAGGTTCCGGGAAAGGGGCAAATTGACCAGCTCTTCGTAATGAAAAACCCCCCAAAGCTCGCAACGGCAGGACATTGGGTCGATTATATTTATGAAATCGATTTGGAGCATCACATATTCTGTATCAATGGGGAACCGCTGTTTGATACGAGGAACATGCCCTATGGTGACGAGTTTTTGCTTTATCTTGGTAAGTGACACAATTCAGTCTTCGAGTTATTTTGACTTCATGTGACAACTAGGGACGGACCTGTACGACCGCATCTGCTTTTCGAAAACAACGCCTGAAAGACATCGATTCAAACTCCCTCCGCCGGCCACAGTCGGCTGTGATATCCTCGACACGTACGACGGCTACAATGTACAATGCATACCGGATCCACACACGTTGCTTCACTTACCAGTGAACTTACGCCCAGTTGAACAAACCCGCGTACGAATCATGCAAATTTTTATCGCTTCCCTGATGCTTTCAATGTGCAACCAAGAAGGATTTGGTATACGAGCAGTCCTTTCTCACTCTGTGCTCAACATTATCACAAAGCTCCGAATCATTTGCGAAACATTTTCCAATGCTCTTTTGTATGCGGAAGAGTGGAGGTACCACGACAGCGTCTACGAGGACCGTCCTCAGCCTTGGAGATGGATCCTTGAGGACGAATTTTGTTTGTTAGCTGTTCCACGCCTTGACAGCGAGCCTTTACTAAGAGCAGCAATCGTGGAACTAGTGCAAGCAGTCACCAGCTATTTTGGGACCAAAACAAATTCAGAGTCTGCTGTTACTGGTACATCATTTCATGGAGTGATCATGTCACTGTACCATATCTCTATCGTGCGTTTCGAGGTGGTAGAATCTCCGGAAAATATCCAGTTTCGTGTGGAACACACTCCTTACATGACATTCCTTCCCGAAGATCACTGTTATAGACAGGATACACCAGGTATCACTGCTCTGTCTCGTCTTGGACAACTTCTTTACGAGAACACCCTTCGGCACAAGCTCTTCACTAAAAATGCAACTTACCACAAAGTAGCATCCCGGAACACCTCCAAGAACACCTCAAAACTTGGCGTGATTCCTTTGGAAATTGCTCACAACATTGCACAACATCTTCCACCATACTACTTGCGATTTTTCGCCACTATCTCTCCCGCGTGCGCCGGAGCAGCATTTGAATTTCTTCTTCACCCCCATTTCCGGGATGGTAATGTGGCTAATACTATGTATCACGCGTCCCAATATAATGCCTTGAAAGAAAATTCAGTCTTGCTTCGGTGTCACAAGTGGTATTGGTACCGCGTTCTGCCAATATGCGGTCCAGAAGTTGTTTTCTCCATAGAATCAGATCCAGATGGGGATGATGATGAGGAAAGAATTTCGACCTTATCCTATCGAGACTTATACTTTTCGACATTCTTTGCGGTGGATGAAAATGGAGAAGAAATCAAGTTTCTACTGACAACGTATCCCCGGGATTTTCAACCGCGCTTTGCTTTTCGGAGGATCCAAGGTCACGATTTGGCCAAAGAAAATTGCATGGAAATAAGGAAAATTAGACATTTTTGGCATGAGTTTGATGTAGCGTTTGCAATCGGTCGGAGGTGGTGCGAGAGCGTGCTATAAAATGTTAATATTTACAAGTTTGCAAGATGATTTGAACGTGGTATTCGACGTCAGGGTTAGGTCCAGATTTCCAAGCTTGAAGTAACTATCACTATTAACGCAAAGTTGAATGAAATTTGACTGGCTACCTATCTATTTATATTACTCCCAATGCCGAATCCCAGTTTCACTCTCACCGAGATTCAACAACTTCAGGCTGAAGGATTGGTCCTGCGATATCCAGATGTTCTGATGAACGCTCAAGTAACACTGGAGGGCTCAGTTAGTTTGTTGTTGAGAGCGGCTCAGCAAGCCATGACGGTGCCATTTGTCTGGTCGTGGATTGACCGCGCACTGGGTGAGTTTTGATTCTTGTATTACACCCCCATTATATTAATTACAAGCACTCGAGCAGATGGGCAAACATTCATTGTCTTCTTGCCTTCGCACACTCCATTCCCAATCGACGGTATTCGCTGGCCTGAATCTGAAAATAAATACAGCATCAACCAGGGAACGCCAAAAGAGCTCGAAGTATGCGAAGCCAAATTTGGTTTTGTCCCTGGATCTGGAGAGACGATGGCGGCGAGGATTAGAAGGAGATATCGATTGGTTCATGGCGGTGGAATGGGCGGCATGGGTGCGATGCCTCAGTTATGGGTTGTACACTATACTCGAGGGCCAAATGGACCACCCATACCTCCCGCCATTGCCAATCAACCAGCGAGGATGTATCCGTTAAGACAAGTAAACGAGCCTCCCATGTTTGTCGCAGGAGAAAAACTGGGTCAGAAAGTGTTTCCAGGACAGGGTGGAATGAGCGGAGGCATGCCTAGTGGGGGTGCTGGAATGGGTATGGGTATGGGTGCCGGAATTCCAAGTGGGATGCCTGGTATGCAATCAGGAATTGGCGGCGGTGTGGGAGGAGGTATGCCCGGTGGAATAACTGGCAATATGGGTGGGAATATGGGTATGCCTGGCGGAGCAGGTGCTTTCAACCAACAGCAAGCGCAAGCCCTAATCGCACAACAGAACTCCAATATGGAAATACTAGAAGCCCGTAGAACTCATTCTCTTGGTGGACGTGCCGGTCCTCTTCCTCCTGGTGCTCCTGTCCCCGGTGCTCCTGGCATGCACGGTCCACCCGTTCCTGGTCCCCACGGACGAGGTATTCCTCCTCCAGGTGTTGGTGTTCCTGGAGTTCCCCCCGGTAGAAGACCGGTAGGTGCACCGGGTGGTCAAGGCTCACCAGACGACGACGATTCGGGAGACGAAATCGATTCGATATCAACACGTACACATGCTCTTATGAGATAC
Organism: Lentinula lateritia; assembly: GCA_028011325.1. Taxonomy (NCBI): domain Eukaryota; kingdom Fungi; phylum Basidiomycota; class Agaricomycetes; order Agaricales; family Omphalotaceae; genus Lentinula; species Lentinula lateritia. The sequence continues at coordinate 9,066 of JANVFT010000103.1, read as the reverse complement.
AAGCGGAATCATGATCTAATGAATGAGGTTTTTGTGAAAGCTTCTTTTGGTGAGTATTTCGAGCGTCATATTCATTGCTTTCGGGACCCTTGTGCCTGTCCTTCCTCTCGCTCTTCTGGTTTTCGTGAGATAGCACGGATCATGCTTATAGTATCTTAAACTAGGCGTTCAGCCAAGCTCTAAACCACCAACTTCTCCATACGCCATATTTGATAAGAAGGAGTTAGATGAGAAAGCGGTAAGTCTTTTCACTTTTCACTTTTCGCTCTCCTTCGTCCTTTACTTTTCTGAATCTTGGCCCTTTCTTCCATCTATCCTCTCATTTTTTTCCTTTCCATTTCGCGAATTTCGTCGTGTTCTAAACTTCGTTCTCAATCTCACAGGCAAGACTTTCCACCGAAATCGCAGCTCTACAAGCTCGTGCAGAGGAAAAGATTCGAAAGAAGGTCGAACGAAAAAACCCAAACAGTTTCAACGGCTATATAATTGGTGGTACTCTTTCTCCGTCGTCGTTGAGTCAAAGTCCGACACCACAACTCCAAGAAGACTTAACTTTCTCTTTGGCGGAAACAGGTACTGCTGCTGCTGCCGAATCCAAGAATTCGTCGGGGTCGATCCCGGGGTCCCCAATGGCAACTGGGATCGACGGCAGCATTTGACACTGTAGAAGCAATAGCCATGATCAGCGAAATCAGCTTCGCTCTCGCAAGTGGAGTTTATCGGTTCAGGAGGAGGGCAGGCAGATGTGCCTGCGTGGTAGACTGAGAGGCCCTTTGTGATATTAATAAAGGCGGAGAATCCGGAGGGATTGTGTCAGCAGAGAATTGGAATTTTAAGAAATCAAAAGCTCAAAGGCCCGGAAGGGTGTGTGTGGTACGCAGTGTAGGATGCAGAAAGAATAACTCCCGCTACCTTTAGGTGGTGGGTGTTGTAGCACTTCAATTCAGGAACAGCAATTCCTTGCGAGATCATCCGCTGATGATATTTGAGGATTGATGACCGATCGTCCGTTGATTATACCACTTCAGGTTCTTTCGTGATTATATAATTACTCTTTGCTCATCATTTTCTTTTGTGGTCCTCATGTTGCTCACAATCTCTGGCCAACCTTGCGTCGCAGGTAAAGCAAAGATATTACCAGCTATCAATCTGTTGTATCCAGATCCTTTATTCGTGCTGCAAATTTCGGCAATTGGCACAGCGCGTCTCTGCCACTGTTAACTTCGGTCCCAACAATTTTGGTTACACGTTGCCTCTAGAATTTATCGTTCTCAATGATCTAGCAGGATCCAATGCAATATTTGGTGTAGAATTCCAACAACGGTGTCAATATTCCGATTGTGCTCGGATATTCGACAATTTGCCCATTGTGCAGTCCTCGCTGGAAGCTTGTCTGCCGCTCCCGATTCTGCCTCCCCTGACTGGTCAATACCGTATGTGTTACGTTCATTTCAAACCTCCTCAACTAATACTCTGTTCTGGTAGCTGTTAATCCTCGTCCTTGTAGGTCACTTTTATCAAAAATTGCTGCCGCAGCCTACACTTTTAATAGGCGTATCCGCAAACCAGTCAGCTTGTATGTTGATACCGGCCTCTTGCTTGATGTTATCTATGTTATTAATACGGGTTTACAGCATTAGATACCTCGCTGTCATTGAGCACATTTCCCTGCAATTTGCCATGGAATAACCAAGACAACACAAATACCTCATGAACTGACACTTATGGTTAGAATTACTACTGACCGCAAAGCTCCCCCTCTTCCTTGCAAACGGGTGAATGAAATGTTGTCCATACCTCAAAATGAATCAGTCAGTCTACGTGCCAACATAAGTGCGTGTCGATGATTTCCCAGCAGTCCGCGTATTTATGCTAGCTGAAAGAACGTCGGAAAGGAGGACGTACTCATTGCACAAAACACCAGATGAAATGAGCCGATTGTCACTGTATGCCTCACTACACCAAAGCCGGATCCTCATTATTTATGCCCTGATCATTTGCAGATGACGCAACTGTTGCAAATGAGTGATGTACAACAACATTATAACACTTTGAGAGGGGAGATGGGGATTTGTTCTTCATATCCAGGTGTCTCATCTGGGATTGTTTGGAATGTTATTTTCCACATTATTAGGCGATAGTCAACGTATAGTGAGCCAATGATCGTAGTGAATCGAGGCAGAGCGTGAATATTTAGTTCAAACTGGGTTTACCTATAACGACGTAGCGGGCAATGCCGCTTGGCGCTACCTCGGTTATACTCAATAGGGTTCAAGATATCCAGAGAACAAGCAAATTTATGCACTCAATCCGCATCCCTGGTAGTATATCGGTTAGTACACGCGCCTGTCATAGTAAGAATGCCGCGCGAAAGCTGGGTTCGACTCCCAGCCAGGGAGAAACTTTTTTCACCCCCCCCTTTTGTCGTGTCTTTAATATTCGGTATTTAATTCATTTCTCTCCGAAAAAGGGAAAGGAAAAATATATAGATGTGAGTTAATGCAAGAATACATCAATCCTTCCCAGGTTCGTGTCTGTCCGTGTTCATTCATCTCCCTACATAGTTTAGATTTGCCAGTCATGATAGATTCTATTGTGTTCTTTCACTACATTTCGGATTCGTTAGGAGTGAAATGACTAAGTCAAGACTCTAGGTGAGCCTCCGACCTAGTAACCATATAACAATCTTTGCCAGACTATACAGTTCCCAACGACTATATCAAATTAATGGAAGCAGAGTGAACAGTTCCTTTACCCATTGTGGAAGTGGATGACAGCCTGAATCTCCTTCCTTCCCCTTCCCCTTGCCCGTGACCTCTTCAGTAGTGAAGCTATTGGGAGCACTAGCCTCTACATTACCAGTCGTGGGCTTACTAAATGGCATCCAAAGATCTTTTGGCCAGTCGATAATTGGCAGCTCCTGATCCCACCGGACAGTTGCACTGTTTTTAGCACAGCCTTGGGAGGGGTGTAAGTCGACTTGTCTTCAATAAATGGAGTAAAACAAACACAAGCTACTACGTGCAAGTAACGACCGTACTGGCAGCTAGAAAAATGAAAATCAATGAACTTACCTCGCGGGGCACACCACACTCGTAACCCGATTTGACTCAGTTTTCTTCGGAATACCCATTACGGAATCTTCATTTGTGCCTTTCGCAACAAGGATAGTTGTAGCCAATGTCTTGTGCGAGTCTTTAGGCAAGCGTGAGGTGTAGATATATCCTTTGAGAGCGGTGCGGCTCCCGAGAGCAAAGTCTTTGATGTATAACTGGAACGATAACCAAACGGTCAACGTCAAGATTGAGTAAGGCAAAAAAACCCACAATAGGATTTGATGTACTGTGTAGGAGGTCGAAGTCACCTGCAATAGTACACTAAACAACAAATCAATACTCTGCACTCCCATCGAAAATCTCCTTACTAACCTCTCGGTATTCTGTCCGCAAATGAGGTATCACGAGCTTGTCGAGTTGTGAAGATACATAAACGCCATCCCCGAGTGGACCACTCATTATCGCATGGGAGGTAAACGCATTGTCCGTATTGAAATAATAGTGGGCATCCCCGAGTGGATCATTCGTCGCAACGGATGTAAGTGCATCTTTCCTATCAGTGATTGCCGCAATTCTCTAGTCAACGAGGAGTCAGTGTTCGCAGTTGTGGCAATATTTTTAACCAAATAGAGAACGAAGAGAAAATGTTATTCACCGGGGGCAAAGCAAAGTATCCTAATAGACTGAGCCTCGTAGAGCGTTTTGTAAGATCATGTATCGCGGCGGAGCTAGTGTTGACATCTTTGTTGCCATTATCAATCTGTTGCCCACCAACATCACGGAAAACAACATTGATGGGGAATGCTTCAACATTGATAAGCCTAGGTGCAATCGTCAAGAGAACGAGGAGGAATGTCACAAAGTGACAGCGACGGAGTGACTAAGCAGAGCAGAGAGGCGGAGCGGCTGAAGCAGAGTGATAATGCGGAATGACTAAGCGGAGCAGAGACAGACTGGTCCCAAGATAATGACAGAGTTATATTAGTATTGTAGTTGTAAGTACTAGTAAGTAAGCACGTACCTGGTCCCAAGATAATGACAGAGAGGTCAAGATAAGGGACCAGGTAGTGGGGGCTGGCTTTATATACACAATCCGGTCTGCGAGAACTGACAATGTAATCCTGTACAGTTTGAGAATAAAGAAGGTGGCGGAAGCCGGTAGAAGGAGAAGGGTAACTGATGGATCAGTAATTGATGAAGGGGGTCAGGTGGATCAGTAATCGATGAGAGTTCGACAATGGTGGGATGTGAAAGTGATGGAGTGATGTATCATATAAATAAGGGTGTAGAGACGGTGAGAAAAGGAAAATGATAGGGGCTACGTACTTCATGACATTACCCCCCTCCTTATGACCATTGCCCTCGATGGTCAAGCTTTAGCTGCTGAGGGGTGTTTCTTGTAAAATGCTCGAACGATCTTTGGTGCGCGGCTGAGGTTGGGTGCTGGTTCCCATGAGTTATGTCCTGCATCGTAACCCTTCCACTTAACCAGGTATTCCAACCTCTTCCACCGAACCTGACTGTCCAAAATCTCCTCAACTTCGTACTCCGGCTCGTCTTCATCTTCTAGGTAGACCGGCTCTGGTGGTGTTGGTATTTCTCCATTGATGATGTTACCTTTCCAGGGATAGAGTTTGTCGACATGAAAGACGGGGTGAATGCGGTCGAGGGAGATCGGGAGGTCAAGGCGATAGTCCAGGGGTCCAATCTTCTCTAAGATTTGGTAAGGTCCAAGCTGCCGATCTCCAAGTCTCTCACTGGATAGTTGGAGGTTGATGTCCTCCGTGCTGAGCCAAACAAAATTTCCGACTTTAAACTGGTGAGCTTTCCGTTTCCCTCGCTCATACCCCTCTTTTTGCTGCTTTTTTCCTAAGTGCAAGGCGGCCCCTGCATCCTGCCGGGCTGCTCGGAGTATCCGTATGCGGTCATCTACAGCTGGGATTCCGCTGCATTGTCCCACTGGGATGTTGAACAGGGGGAGATATCCATAGGTTAGCTCGAATGGGGACATGCCTAGTGCAGAGTGGGTTTGCGAATTGATTACAAACTCCGCCATGGGAAGGTGTTCTGCCCAGTCATCCTGCCGACGACCTACGTAGAGTCAAATGTATTTTTCTACTTCTTGGTTGGCGTGTTCGGTTTGACCATTAGACTGAGGACGATACCCGGATGTGAGGTCTGGTTTTATTCCCAGTCTAGCAAGTAGGGATCACATGAGTTTAGCTGCAAACTGAGGCCCGCGGTCAGACTTGAAGTGGAGAGGGAGACCATGGAGACGGAAGATTTCCCTGTAGTAGATGTCAGCAACGCCTTCTGCAGTGATGGAGCTAGTACATGGGAGGGCATGAGTTTGTTTCCCATAGAGATCCGTGCAAACTAGGACTGCATCGTATCCTTGGGAGTTAGGCAGTTGCGTTATCAGGTCCACTCCTACCTCTTCCCATAGACCCGAAGGTACGTCTAATGGCTGCGTTACAGCTTGTGGGTGTCGTTGGATCTTTTTGTGTGCGCACGTCTTGCATCCCTCTATGTATTTCTCCACAAAGGAGCGCAATGTTGGCCACCAGAAGTGGGTGCTAACTAGATTGAGTGTTCCATGGAGTCCAGGGTGTCCAGCCGTGGGATGGTCGTGGCATTGACGCAGTACTTCCGTGCATAGGTCATCATCTGCAGGTACGTATACTTGTCCTCGGTAATAGACTAGACCGTTGTCCTCCTCCCATTCGGCGATCCCGTTAGCCAAGTGCTGTAGTCCATGCTCTTTGACTGTTTTGAGACCTTCCAGTACCTGTGCTTCCCGCTGTGAGGCTTTCCGGATGCAATCCTCTAGGGGGTTCCGTAGGATAGAGGCTGCAATTTTGGTGAAATGGTTGGGCTTAAGGACCGTCTGCTGTCGATTATCCTCATTGTCTAGTACCTGGTGGGCTGCCATATGAGAGAGAGCATCTGCCTGAGTGTTTGTTCTACCGGGGCGATGGATCATGTGGAAGTCAAATCGTGAGAGGTATAGAGCCCAGCGAGCTTGTCAACGGGTGAGGTCTTGGGCTGTGCGCCAAAACTTGAGGTTGGAATGGTCAGTGATGATGTTGAATGGCTGGGGTAGTCCCTCTAGGAAGTTCCTCCAGTCCTTCAATGCTTCTATGATGGCTAGCATTTCCTGGTCGTAGATCTTGTAGTTTCGTTCCACTGGTTGCATTGAGGCTGATCTAAAAGCGACAGGATGCCATTGGCCATCCTCTTGCTGCTGCATGAGGGCGCCGCCGGTAGCAAAGACTGATGCGTCTACCTCAATTCGGGTCGGTCTGTCCGGAGTCCACAGGGCTAAGATGGGTGCGGAGATGAAGGCTTCTCTGAGGGTGTCAAATGCTTTCTGCTGGGTGTCCATCCAGGTAAAGGATATGTCTTTCTGAGTGAGGTCGTTCAGGGGTCTGGCTATCCTCGCAAAGTTCCGGATGAAGCGCCGGTAGAAGTTAGCAAATCCAAGGAACCCTCGTAGCTCTCGAAGGTTAGTGGGGGCTGGCCAGTTGCGGACTGCAGCTACCTTTACCGGGTCCATTCTCACCTCCCCTTCCGATATAATAAGCCCTAGGTATTCGATCTGTTGCTGTTCAAATTCGCACTTCTCCGGTCGTAGGTACAGGTCATGCTTCTCCAGCCGAGTTAGTACTTCCCGTCCCACTTGTCGGTGCTCCTGAAGGTCACTGCTAAAGATGAGGATGTTGTCGAGGTAAACTGCTACCTTTCCAGCTGCTATAAGGTCTGCAAATATGGCATTCATAAGTGCTTGAAACGTTGCAGGGGAGTTGGTGAGACCAAAGAACATAACCTTAGGCTCAAACAGCCCTCATGTGGTTGCAAAGGCCCCTTTCCATTGGTGACCTTCCTTAATTCGGACGTTGTTATAACCCCAGCGGACGTCAAAGTGAAATATCGCGCCCCTTGAAGTCGACTAATAATATCAGCAACCAAGGGGAGGGGATAGTGGTTCTTCACAGTGTATTTGTTCAGTTTCCGGTAGTCCTGTATGAAACGGAGTTTCCCATCCTTCTTCTTCACAAAGAAGACTGGGGACGAGATGGGTGATTTAGAGGGAACAATGTAACCTTTCCGCAGATTTTCTTCCAGGAAGCAATCCAGCTCTTCCTGCTCGTTTAGGGACATGGGGTAGATCTTGGTACGCATGGTTGCTGGTGCTCCAGGCAAGAGATCGATTGTATGGTCCCAGGGTTGATGGGCAGGTAATTGTTTGGAGGCAGATTCTGAGAAGACCTTCTTGAATTCACGGTATTGCTCAGGGACCATTTCTGCAAAGGTTTTAACAGGTTTGTCTCGGTTGGCTTCCTCTGCTAGCTGCTGGGAGTAAGTGAATCCCGCCACACACCAGACTTCCTCGGTCTGTTCCTCTAGGATTCCTGCTTTAACCCATGCCCGACGGGTTTTGTGATTGGCTCGGTGACACGCCTAAATTTTGGCTAGACGTCTATGCTGTGAATTGTGACATTTTCACGTATAGATTCGTATCAAGAGGACTGTAATTGAGACCCAGATTGACAGTCAAAGTCAATACTGAATCAGTCTAATAAGTTGAAGGGACCATATACCCATACTGCCACAAGTTGGTTAGTTTACCCATCCCCGATACTACCTTCGGATAGCAGTCTACCTGTTTGTCAAGCAGGATTATACCAGACTCGGACTACATCCGAAGGATGACCATTCACGTATGACATACCAAGGGTATTCTTATTGGACCTTACACTGGCAGGAGTTTGGAAGAACTTACTCAAGTGACCAAGAGCCGAGGATTGACTCAAAATGACTTTCTAGAACTCAGGAATTATCAAAATACTCCTTCTAGAACGAGATCATGCATTAATCTAAAAAGACTGCGATTTGGTCTAATAGACCAATCAGGTTGCATGGTTGAGGAAAATGACTAGAAGAACGATCGAAGTACTGCGAGGCTCCGAAGACATATCAAATGAATGTCAAAGAGTCCTGACGTAGAAATATTGAAGAATATAATTAAATGAATACTATGTGTAACTCCCTTGATAGAGTGTAGGCACAATGGGTGTCTATTGAAAGAGAGAAGCAATTAGTTTAATCCAGATGAATCCGATTGATAGAATTAGAATTGAGGAGAGCTGATTTGCCTCCGGTCGAGGTGACAAACGATCAAAGTAAGTGTTGAACAGCAGTGACAGCTGGACACCACTCGAGTCATTCTCTAAAAACAATTAAATTAAATGAACATCGAAATACCTACCTATGTTTGGGGGTATACTAGAATCTTGGAACCATTATGGACCAAATAAGGACATGTAGATTCAGATTAAATGGTATCTGACCGAGTGTAGAAGTTTCCTTACGGTTCCGAACGTTTATTGTTTTAAATTAATTGTACTGCGCGACTCTATATTCTGTATGTATAAATAGCAATCCGATGTATCTGGAATACAAGTGATTTTGGGACAACGTTGCAGTGCTAATCCGTAAAAAGGAAAGACACACTCCCGCCAGACTGAAGCCTCTTCGCTAGCAGCCATTCGGGCCCGTGTGAGGCCCTGGCACAGAAGGCCTGCTCTGGTCTTACCCAGACTGGGCCTAAGCAAACGCAGTAGCCGCCTAGGCCGTACGAGGAGGTATGGGATAGTGCCGATACTGGTGAGGGGAGCCTAACCAGGGGTAGTTGTGGAGCTTGGGTAGACCTAATAGAGGGTCCTAGAGGTGTAGAACGTAACGCGTAACCACCGCTTCGATGTGGAGGGGAGGTGTAGCCAATACGAGTGGGAAGCTGTGGGGAGCTTAGGGAGCAATGAAGCAGAATTGGGAACCTAATGGGAGGTTCCAAAGGATGAAGGACGTATTGTAGAGCCTCGACGTAGATGGTGAGTCGAAGGAGAGGCGTAGACAATACGAGGATTGACAGAAAGAGGCCAGAGATGGGAAACAGAGAGGAGAAATAGAGTTGAGGTGAGACAGAGATGAAGGAAACAGATAATGAGGA